>MU753601.1:3434-22189 GCA_026770625.1 Nicotiana glauca
CTTGTTCTTTGAATTGTTCTTTCAATTTCAGGATCAAATGGGAAGAGGTTGTTTGTGCTTCTGCTCCTCCGCATTCAAGAGAAGAACCTGTGCAACACAAACAAATAGATAAAAAAAATTTATATTTTTATTAACAGCGAATAAAAATCTTAAAACAGTCAAGTAGCTAATTTCAAATTCCCCGGCAACGGCGCCAAAAATTTGTTGCGACCAAAACACTCACGCAAGTGTACGTGATCGACAAGTAATATAGTAGTAAGTAGAGTATCGTTCCCACGAAAAATTATGATCAACTTCTCGACTGATATACACTCAAACCATTATCAATTCAAGCTGGACTATCACAAAATATATATAAAACTACTTTACAATTTACTTAATAATTGAACAATAATTCAAGGCAAAATTACTACACCAATTACAATTTATGTTTTTAACAATTTAGACAAATATATTCCAGGGTCATGGAATTGCTAGAGATCATGCTACTATCTTAACTTAAGATTGATTTATTGAATTATCTGGGTTGTTGATTATAAGGTTAATAATATTCATAAGAATCTTTCAAGTTCTTATAAACCTATCCAAGTTAAATCAATACCTATATGTCTATGGTATTAATATTAACAAGAATGCATTTACAACTCTTATTCTTCAACCAAACAAGGCAATTAAGTATATGTCTATCTTAATTGCGAATTCTTCACCCGATGCCCGGGAATCAAAACTTGTTCTATTTGATTCTATATGCAACCAAGAATTTCCTTTGTGAAGTTTAACTCAAGATTCGTGAATAATATTTCACTGTTAGCTACGCAGTAAAATAATTAAGAGCAGAATCAAATAAACAACCCATAACGATAAATTCAAGATCTTCAATCTAAGCTTCAAACAACATAATCATCTAACATCCATGACCCTGGAATATTAGAGTATTTAGCTACTCATATTCATATAAAACTCAACAATATTAATATCAAACATACTATAAACAAACTACAAGATAAAAGTTTAGATAAACTATTTAAATTGTTGCTCCAAAGTAGTATTCTTCAATTCCTTCCTTAACTCCAAGAGACTTCAATGGCTTCCTCCTCTAGAAATCTTCTCTCTAGAAACAATAGTAGTTTTCCACTCTACTTCAATAATGTCCATAAAATCTGATCTCCCCCATAATAGAATGTTGTATTAATTAATTTTTTGAGTGAAAATCTGTGAGTTTCCAATTTTACCCCTTCATAATGTATTTTCCCGGATTTGGAATGCGCGAAGTAATGCGCGAAGTGTTACTTCGCGCATTTACTCGCGCATTTGGGACTTGGTCCGTTCCTTATTCGCGTGAAGTGTTACGCGAAGAAAATACTTCGCGCATCTGGGTTGATTTTTCAACCATTTCTTGTTTCTTGATTGTACGAACTCAATTCCGAAGGGTTGTTTTTGCTCCTAAATCATTCCATAACATTTCCAAGCATTGATATAGGCTCCTTTTTATGCAAAGTATATGAATCACAAATTAAATGCCTATTTCTCATCAATTTCATACATTATGTTATTGGAATATAATTAAATGGAAGCAAAAATAATGGCTAAACCACTCAGTTTTCGCCTATTATCACGCTGCCTCAAACCTGGTACATCTTCGCAGTACCTGGATGAATGGAATACCGCGAACTGTGGGCCTCTTCTAGAATCAGCTCCCAAAGCCCATCAACATTGGGTACACAAACCCAACCCTACATCTTCAATAATCCGTCCTCGTCAATGGTCACATCTCTGGCATTACCATGTTGGACCTTGTCCTTAAGGACAAGCAAATGAGGGTCATCATATTGTCGCTCCCTGATACGATCAAATAAGGAAGATCGTGAAACCACACAAGCTAGAACCTGATTGAGCTCCGAAAGATCCAACCTCACAAACTGGTTGGCTAAGGCCTGAACATCCATCACCATAGGGCTCTCCGTTGCTGGTAAATAAGTCAAACTTCCTAAACTCTCTGCCCAACGACTCAAAGCACCGGCCACCATATTGGCCTTACCCGGGAGATACAAAATAGTGATATCATAGTACTTCAACAACTCTAACCACCTCCTCTGGCACAAATTAAGATCCTTTTGCTTGAACAGATGCTGCAAGCTACGGTGATCGGTATAAATCTCACATGATACACCGTATAGGTAATTGCGCCAAATCTTCAGGGCGTGAACAATGGTAGATAACTCAAGATCATGGACAGGGTAGTTCTTCTCATGAATCTTCAACTGTCTGGATGCGTAGGCAATCACTCTCCATTCTGCATCAACAACACTCCGAGTCCAACCCTAGAAGCATCACAATAGACTGTATAAGATCCCCGAACTTGTAGGCAATGTCAATACTGGGGTCGCAGTCAAAGCCGTCTTGAGCTTCTGAAAGCTTGCCTCACACTCTTCTGTCCACTGGAACGGAGCACTCTTCTGGGCCATTCTAGTCATAGGAGCTGCAATTGATGAAAACCCCTCCACAAAACGACGGTAAATAACCCGCCAAGCCAAGAAAACTACGGATCTCTGTAGTTGAGGATGGTCTGGTCAACCTCTGTACTGCCTCTATCTTCTTCGAATCCACCCGAATACCCTCACTCGATACCACGTGGCCTGAGAATGCCACTGAATACAACCAGAACTCACATTTTGAAAACTTCGCATATTATTTCTTTTCTCTCAGAGTCTGAAACACTGTCCTCAGGTGCTGCTCATGATCTTCCCGACTCTAGAAATACACCAGAATGTCATCAATAAAGACAATGACAAAAGAGTCAAGATATGGTCGAAATACAATGTGCATCAAATGCATAAAAGCTACTGGGACATTGGTCAGCCCAAATGACATAACAAGAAACTCGTAATGGCCATACCGAGAGAGAACAGGGCCCAGATTTCCTTTGTTTTCCTGAAAGCAGTCTTCGGGATATCTGGCTCCTAAATCTTCAACTGATGGTAGCCTGAGCGCAAATCAGTCTTAGAAAACACCCGTACGCCCTGAAGCTGGTCAAATAGATCATCAATATGGGGCAAAGGATAATGATTCTTCACTGTAGCCTTGTTCAACTGTCGATAATCAATACACATACGCATAGAACCATACTTTTTCTTCATAAACAAAACAAGAGCTCCCCAAGGTGATACACTGGGTCGAATAAAACCTTTATCAAGCAATTCCTGCAACTGATCCTTCAACTCCTTCAACTCAGGAGGAGCCATACGATGCGGAGGAATAGAAATGGGACGAGTGCCCGGTAATAAATCAAAGCCAAAATCAATATCTCTATCAGACAGTATGCCTGGAAGATCAGCTGGAAATACATCAGAAAAGTCACGTACTACTGAAACTAAATCAACTGAAGGGGTATCAATACTGACATCTCTCACATACGCTAGATAAGCGTCACACCCCTTCTCAACCATACGTTGAGCTTTAAGGAAAGAAATAACTCTACTGGGGGTATGATCTAAAGCACCCCTCCACTCAATATGCGGTACACCTGGCATAGCCAGCGTCACAGGTTTGGCGTGACAATCAAGAATAGCATAATGGGGCGACAACCAGTCCATGCCAAAATAATATCAAATTCTACCATGCTAAGCAACAATAAATTGGCTCTGGTTTCAAAACCACTAAGAACAACCAAACATGACCGATAAACGCGGTCCACAAGAAGAGGATCTCCCACGGGAGTAAAAATATAAACAGGGGAACTCATAGAATCCTGAGATACACCCAACTACAGAGCAAAATGAGAAGACACATAAGAATAGGTAGAGCCCGAATCGAATAGAACCGATGCATCTCTGTGACAAACCAGTATAATACCCGTGATAACAGAATCAGAGGCAACAACCTCGGTACAGGTAGGAATGGCATAGTATCAGGCCTAGCCTACCCTTCTAGGCGACCTCTACCTCTACCTGGCTGAGCAAGTGGGGTAGAAACTGGGGCTGTAATCATAGCCTGAGAACTCTGCGGGGCATGAAGTGGCTGAGAAGTCTGTCGAGGTGCACCCTTCCAAAGTCTGGGGAAATCCCTCACTATATGGTGCATGTCGCCACACTCAAAACAAGCTCTGAGAGGACGTGGTGGCTGTGACTGGCTCGGGCCAGATCTGTTAGACTGACCTCTGGAAGCATCCCGCGTAGGAGGCGTGCTAGAAATCGGAGGTGCATAATAAGGCTACTGAGATCTAGGAGGAGCTGGAGTACCGCTGGCTGCTGGAAGAGCTGAATGAACAGGGCGACTCCTATAACCCCTACTATGACGACCTATAATTGAGGTATGAGCACCAGAGTAATGGCCCGAATCTCGAGATCTCTTGTCCTCCCTTTCCTCTCTCTCCCTAGCATGCATACCCTCAATCCTCCTAGCAATACTCACTACCTGCTGATAAAGAATATCCATCTCCAACTCACGAGCCATGCTAAACCTGATGCTGGGAATAAGGCCCTCAATAAATCGGTGAACCCTCTCGCGAACAGTAGAAACCAAGGTCGGTGCGCACCTAGCCAAGCTAGTATAACAGACATCATACTCTAAGACAGTCATAGTACCCTAGCGCAAATGCTGAAACTCGACGCGCCATGCATCTCTGAGGCTTTGAACAAACTCTCTCAAAAATAGATCTGAAAAGTGGCTCTAAGTCAGCAAAGCAGCCTCGTCTGGACTGTCTAACTCATAGGTGCGCCACCACTCATAGGCGGTTCCTCGAAGCTGGAAAGTAGCAAATGAAACACTGCTCGATCCTAATATACCCAAAGTACGGAGAATACGGTAGCACTCCTCCAGAAATCCCAAGGCATTTTCTGATGCTAATCCACTGAATACCGGAGGATCATATTTATTGAATCTCTCAAGTCTTCGATGTTCATCCTCTGAAGCTGCTCCCCTATCCTCAGGAAGGCTTGGGGCTACAGGATGAACAAAAATAACCTTTGGGACCTGATCAACATGCATTCACTGCTTAGGAGTGCAGGCGACGGGAGTCTGTGTTCCTCCCCCGACTTGGAAAGTGGCGACAGCAAGGGGAAGCAACCCTGCATGAGCCAAAGTAGTGTACATGCTCATAAACTGTGCTAGTGTCTCCTGAAGTGCCAGTGTGGTAGTAGCAATAGGTGTGTCAGGTGCCTGAACTCCGACTGGCACTGCTGGTGGCTCCTCGGTGGTAGCTCGCACAGGTGCTCTGGCTGCACCATGTGCGTGTCCTCGGCCTCTACCCCGGCCCCGGCCTCTGACGTCTGCAGTAGGGGGCGCGGGTGCTTGATCCTCTCGAGTAGCACGTGTCCTCACTATCTGTGAGAAAACAGAAGACAGAATTTTAGAATTGTGATATCAAAAATCTCACATGACAAGCAAATCAATGAAGTGGAAATTTTCCTAATAGTTACATAGCCTCTCATAGATAAGTACAGAAGTTTCCGTACCGATCAGCGAGACTCTAATAAACCGGCTTGTGATCCATGACTCCTATGAACCTAGAGCTCTGATACCAATTTGTCACGACCTCAGTTCACCCTCTATGAACTATCGTGATGGTACCTAGTCCCTATGACTAGGTAAGCCTAACAATGCGAAAATAATCTAAACTTGCGGAATTAAATAGACAAAAACCAAAATAACTGAATGGAACAATATGTAGATGCCGCTTGGCATATAAACACAACTTCAAATTCTGATACACTATCCCAAAACCCGAAAACTCATAGATCTACAAGCTAAGAAAAACACTACATAGCTCAAATCTCTAGAATGTCTAACAAGAACAGAAAGTACAGAAGGGCTAAATACTAAATGCAGGAATAGAAAGAGACTCCTCGGTCTGCGGACGCGCCAGATATACCTTGAAGTCCCGTAGAATCGCCTCGCCTTAAGAATGATAAGTCTGAGTATAGGTACCTGGATGTGCACATGAAAAACATGCGCAGGAAAGGGATGAGTACACCACAACGGTACTCAGTATGTGCCAAGCCTAACCTCGGTGAGGTAGTGACGAGGAAGGTCAGGGCCCTACTGAGATAAAATACAAGATATAATCCAATAGTGTGGAATAAAGCGGTATAAATAAGTGTGAACAACAGTAAAATAATACAGTGTATGGAGAACAACAACAAGTTCACATAACAACATGAATACAATGTAAACACTAGAGGAAATATAATGCAGTACCAACAATACCAACCGAAAATCTCCAAGATATCGTCTTGAGTTCCATTTTCATTTTATCTATCTATTGGATCTCTCGAGATACCGTCCCGTAGTCCAACTATCAATTTACGTGGGATCTCCTGGGAATCTAACCCGTAATCCTAAATATAAATACCCGGTACTGGGGGAATCTACCGGGTGCATTCCCTTAGTTCCATATAACTGTGCAGGGAGATATCCCGGGAGTCGAACCCGTAGTCCCAAAGTAAACAAACAAAGGGGAGCTCCCGGAATCCCACATTCGTAGTCCCAATGTAAATACACAACAACAATCAGAGAAATACTCAAAAAAATATCAACTTCACAATAGGCAAACAAATAGTCTGGCCTAGCCTGCTGCACAGAATCCGAATAAGCCATTTTGAGCAAGTAAATCAATTAAGTCAATTAGACATGCTTCCCTAGATTAACATCAGACTTAAATTCCAAGTAGTATAAACAAGAGAGGAAAGGTACAATTTAAAGCTATTTTTAACGAAAATAGGATTTCAACAATTAGCACAAGTACGTGCTCGTCAACTCACGTGCATGGCATTTTAATTACCACAATACAAATCCTAAGGGAGGAGTCCCCCACACAAGGTTAGACAAGCCACTTACCTCGAACAAGTGGAAGTCAACCCGAAACCACGCTTTTGCCACGAGTATCCGACTCCAAATGGCCCAAATCTATTCAATTAAATTGCATATTGTAAATAATACTTCAAGTAAGCTGATTCTACAATTAAATTCCAAGCTAATACACGAAATTATGTGAAATTACCAAAACGTCCCTCGGGACCACGTCTCGGAATCGGGTAAAATTTATATTTCCAGAAACCTCACACTCTCACAAGTCTAACCATACCAAAATTATCCAAATCCCATCAATTCTATTCGAGAGGGTTTTCTACATTTTTCATATTGAATTCACGAATTTAATGCCAAAACTTGTAATAGATTCGAGTTATATAACCAACATTAAGTTAAGAACGTTTACCCCATTGTTCTCTCTGAAAATCTCCCAAAAATCGCCTATCCCCGAGCTCCAAACCATCAAAAATGGAAATGGGACAAAGTCCCATTTTCAGAATTTAACATTCTGTCCAGGCCTTTTTTTCTTTGCGAACGCGAGGCCCTCTCGTGAACGCGAAGCACAAAATTTATGTTGATGGATTTGCTCATCGCGAATGCCAAGGCTTAATCCTGAACGCGATGCCTTACCAGGTTTGGCCTTCGCAAACGCGAAGAACAAAATGTGCAAGTCCATAATTTCCTCTTCGCGAACGCAAAGCAAAAAATGTGCAAGTCCATAATTTACTCTTCGCGAATGCGAGGCCCTCTCGCGAACGCGAAGCACAAAATTTGCATTGCCAGAATTTACTTTCCCCTCTCGCGAGGCCCTCTCGCGAACGCGAAGCACAAAATGTGTATGTCCAAAATTTACTCTTCGCGAACGCAAAGCACAAAATATGTATGTCCAAAATTTACTCTGCGCGAACGCGAAGAAGGAAACCAGACAGTGCAGCAGAAAATTTCCAGCAGCTACACAAGTCCAAATTTTTTATCCGTTAAACATATGAAACTCACCCGAGGCCCCCGGGATCTTAACCAAACATGCCAACCAATCCCAAAACATCATTCAAACTTGTTCCTAACTTCGGAACTCTCAAAACAACATCCAAAGCACCAATTTTACATCAGATTCAAGCCTAAAATTTTTAAAAACTCTAAAACACGCTTTCGATCAAAAAGTCTATCAAAACTAGTCTGAATGAGCTGAAATTTTGCATATATATCCCAAATTTCATAACAGAACTACTGCAACTCTCGAAATTGCATTCTGACACTCGGATCAAAATCTCACTATCGAACAGGAAAGTTCAAAAAATTCAACTTTCGACATTTCAAGCCTAAATTAGCTACGGACTTCCCAAACATAATCCGGACACACCCCTAAGCCCGAAATCACCTAACGGAGCTAACAGAAACATCAGATTTCTATTCTGAGGTCGTCTTCACATTTTTCCAATTGTGGTCAAATTTCTAAGGCTTAAGCTCTCATTTAGGGACTAAGTGTCCCAAAACTCTTCGAAATTCAAACCCAACATCCCAGAAATTCAAAATAGCAGAAATAAACTTAGGGAAAGCAGTTAATAGGGGATTAGGTCGTAAATTCTTAAGACGACTGGTCGGGTCATCACAGGTTTCATAGAGACAACCCATAGAGAAAAAGAACTGTCCTAGAAACCAGAGGTTCTACCCGGAGATGGTAGAATCTTACTCAGACGGCCATGGACGGCCTAAGAATGACATAAGAAATATGGAAGGTGAGTGAACCGCCTTCTGGTTGCTTTGAGGACCTTAAGGCAGCAACAACCAGCATAGGAAGAAAGCCGTGAGGCTGGGATTGGTGGTGAGACCACCATGGTTACCTGCAAGACGACGGCCGATGAGAGGAGATATGTTTAGCAGAGAGAGTCTTGAGAGAGAAGAGAGATATAACGGCAGAGAGAATGATGATATAATAAGGGTTTAGGGGGTAGACTATTAGGTTAATTATGGTAGGGGGGATCTTGACCGTTGATTAGAATTGGTCAACGGTCCAGATTGGACCAGGGATTGGGTCGGGTAATCTTGATGGATTGGACTTGGGGTTTGGGCTGTTTTAATTGGGTTTTGATTTGCTTCAATTAGGGTAGAATTGAAATAAAATTGGCTATTTGTTAAATACCCAATTAAATTTAAAAAAATAATTTACAAAAATAGCTGATAATTGTACAAAAATAAATTTCATGCATAGAAAATAGTTTAAAATGATTACTTAGTATTCTAATATACATTTGACTAATTTCCGGTCAAAATAGTATAAAATTATACTTGGGCTATAATTGCAAATTTATTGCAATTGTAGCCAAACGATGCTAATTTGGCTAATTATGAAATAATTTGGTTTAAATAGGAACATAAATAATAAACTAAATCAAGAAATGCTTTTGAAATTATTTGTAACGCCACTTTGTAATTATTTATTAGAAATAAAATGTTGGGTAAATTAATAAAATATAGGAAAAATATAAAAAAAATACCAATTATTATTAATGCATGATTTTGAAGGTATATATGCAATTTTCAAATATTTTGGGAAAAAATTGGTTATCAATAGTTAGTTTGGGACTATTATGAATGTTAGTTGTTACTTTCTTCTGAATGTTACAAAGCTGTTATAGCATTGTATTACCTGTTAGTTTGGGACTGTTATGTATCAGTTAGTTGTTAGCTTAAGTTAGCTATTAGCTTGGGACTGTTAGTTTTGATTGGGGCTGTTGTGTATCAGTTAATTCAGTTACTTGCATCAATTGTTTCTCTTAGTTGGTATTAGCTAATTGGGATTGTTTCTATTTATGCAAAGGGAGTGGCTCACTCACAAAAATAAACCTCTAAAAAGAGATCAAAGGCTGACTTCCACGCATCTACTAGTAAGAATAATGCTAAAGCTAAGGGTGGTATAGGAAGAAGTAATAGCAACATGGTGTAGAACTCACAAAACTTAGATATGCAACAATCTCAAGCTTCAGATGTCTGCATTCTCAGGTTTCAGATGTGCAACAATCTCAAGCAAGCAACAGAGATGCTATTACTACATTTAAGAGGCCAAGAGTAGTGGGACGTAGAGTATTTGTCAGCAAAAGTGGCTATACATGTGCTGAGGTAATTAGCAGTTTGGTTGCTCGTTTTGAGGTTGCAAGTTAGACTCTATTGTTTGATATCTATTTTTTTAACTTAATTTCAGCAAGGGAGGCCTGTTAGTAGGGCAATCGACAGTGGAAGGAACAATGGAGCAGTTGAAAGTTTAGTTGTAGTGAATGGTGATCTTGGTTATAAACCAAGTAAAGGCTTGAAATGGAAAGGAAAACAAGCAATCACAACTATACAACTTCAATATAAAAGTGCTTTACTACAGTATTTAAGGACAAAATCACCAAAAGCTAATGAAAAAACTAGAGGTGTTTGAGCTTCAACACTACTCTATTAGGAACTGGTATATGCCGATACTATGATTGTGTTTTGGATAATATTTTACTAGTGCAAGTTATGATGTAAACTATTAAAACTTATTTTACTTCAATGCACCTTATGTGATGTAATGTAAAACTAGTCAATTGTAGGCCTTTTGCTAATACAATGTGTTATTTTTAGCTTTCCTTGTATTTTTAATTATGCGAAAAGATCAAACATATAACAATGACAGTACACTTCCCAGCATTTGAAACAAAAGCAACAAGCAAGTTTCAGATTACACTTCCTAGCATTTGAAACAAAAGCAACAACCAAGTTTCAGATTACACAACACTTCCTAGCATTTGAACAACCAAAAATACACATTGAAATATATACTAGTAATAAGCAACATCTTCAAAATTTTCTTCTTCTTCAATTCAGCCTCAAATTCCATTTTATCCTTCTGTAAGCCAAGAATTATCACCTTCGATTGACCAGGAAATTCCGGATCATACCACTGAAAAATTCACAAGCCACGCGATCCTTAGCCTGAAAATTTTAACTAAACCATTATAAATAAAAGCAAAATCCATCCATATTATATCACATAAAATATGATGATTTGAAAGATGATTACCCATAGTACTTGCATCTAAAAAAATTTCTTCCTGGCTAGCATTTATCGTTGATGTTCTCAAAGAAGCAGGCTGACCACAACCACAAAACACATTAAACCTCACGACTCTTCTACAATGGGTGTTTTTCTTTCAAATTAATTTGGGTAATAATAAAGGATGGATAAAATGAGAAAGATAAAAAATAAACTCAATAAACAGAGAGAGACTTTAAAATGGATTAAGATGAAGAGAGAGATAAAAAGGGTGAAGAAATGGTGAAGAAAGGTGAAGAAATGGAGAAGAAGGTGTTACGTAAAGAAAAATGAGATAAAATATAAGTTTTTTTAAATAAAGAAGATTATTAGCCGTTATCAAGCTATCAGGTGGCCCCTTTTCATGCCGATTTTCACCGTTCAGGCGCTCTTGCGCAATTGATTTCACACAATATGCGACATAAGCGACCGGGGGTATTATGAAGGGGGATATAGTCAAGGGGGTTTTAGGGGATACTCGATAGTTTAGAAACTCACAAAAATCGTATAATTTAGGCGGGTTTGAGGGTATTAACAATATATTTTAACAACCACAGTTGGCACGAATATAAAAGGAATAAAGTTAATTTTTGTTCTTTAGCTACTATTCAAAGTGTTCTTCAGTTGCCTGCTTATTAAGTTGTAACAGAGCTCGTTTCGAGGGTCGAATCGGAACAGATTGCCAAACGTCCACTGCAAAGCTAGACTTATTCATCTATTGCATTTGGTTTGATTGCTCTGATTTCTTTTAATTCAATTATCAATTGTTACTCATTTTAAGGGTAACTCTCTAACCCTAACTTTTTGGTCTTATTTATTTGTCAATAACGGAATACGCGTTCAAGTCATGGCTTGGCAAGAAGAGGCCTAAAACAATTCAGCGTTGATGCCCGATTGAGTACACAAGGTTTTCTAGTTTTCGCGATATGTTTATTTCATGTATATATGTTTTTCATGTTAATTAGCTTTCATCTTTTTTTCAGTACTCTGGCAGATGATTTCAAATTCTAGAGAATCAAATACCGATTCATTTGGCTAAAACTTTAGGAGTTGGTGCAATAAACTGATAAAAGGGAATCTTGCAAAAGACGACGCACTCTTCTTTGCAATTAATATTAACTTACAAAATGCTGCTTGTAGACTACAACATCTCAAGAACAGGAAGTTAAAAACACCACTAATAATTTTCATTTATCATTGCAGAATCAACACTCAATTGTTTATGTTATTTGCTTAATTGTCTCTAGTTAACAAATCCAGGAGGACTAACAGAGAGCAAGTACTAGTGTCTCATTACAAGAAAATTGCATAAAGAACAAACTATGTTGTTATTGGTACTAAGTTTTCCATCCATGTATTACTCATTTAAAGATATTTTAAGAGTAATCTCTTATCACATCTCACTTATGAGAGAAGGCGCAGTAGTATTATTTTCAGCAGAAATGTCCCAAAATTTATCTGAAAACCCAAAGTTGAGTGGATATTTGGGCTGCTTGTTGGGGAAAAACAATCCAAAATGTTTCTCCAATTCAGGGTTCTTGTTATTCTCATCAAACATGGCAAATAAATAGGTCTCAATGACTTTATTAGGCCTTCTTGGACTACCCCTTTTAACATGCTGAATTAAGTTCTTGTAGTAAGTTGCTGCATTGTTTGTTGTCGCTGCAAATGCGCCAGCAGACGGCCAGCCACTCTCGGACACAACAATATCTATCGAGCCCCCTCCGGCTCGAGACAGGGCAGCATACACAGCATCCAACATTGCATCAAATAAGTTCCTATATCCAAGTGAACCATCTTGTACCACCACATTAGGTGCAGTGAAAAGAGCATAGGGGAGAGAAATATCGCGCGGATTACCAGCATAGCTAAAATAAGGATAAATGTTAACGAGCAAAGGCGAATTTATGCCCCTTAAAAATCCAATAATCGGATCAATGAACGACCTAACGTCGTTCCTAAACGAACCCTGTGATGGTGGAAAAGAATTCCCAATCAAGGTCATGTCTACAGAAGTTGAGACTTTGATATTGTTTTGCAAACCAGCTGAAGAAATTGCATTCTGAATGTTCCTCATGGCCGGAAGAAGATATCGGGTAAGTGAAGATGTGCCTGTTATAGGGCTGACTTCATTTCCAACGGCAATGTACCTGTACGAATATAATTAAATAAATAAAACGTACACTCTCTAATAATTTAAACTTTTAGATAAAATGGTTATACACTTCAATATGGTATTAGAGCAGTCACATTTTCTGAATTTGAGACTTAACAACAACAAGCCCAATGATATCCCACAAGTGGGATCTGGGGAGGGTAAGATGTACGCAGACCTTACCCCTACCTAATGAAAGTAGAGAAGTTGTTTCTGAAAGACCTCGGCTCAAAAGAAGTGAAAATGAAGCAATAAATCAATAGTAGCAACAACCAGGTAATTAGACATGGGCACAAATGAATATACGTGCAAGAACATATATCTAAGAACACGACACTATAAATTAGATTCACTCTTGCCGGAAATAATGACACAATATGAAATAGCAAAGGGCTAGGCATAGAAAAATACAAGACTAGTACTAATACTACTGGGATACCTAGACAAAACTCTAGACTGTCTGTCAACCCACAACCCTAATTATTGACCCTCACACCCTCCTATCGAGGGTCATATCCTTGAAGTAGCGTCATGTCCTGCCTAATCAACACACCCCAGTACTTAGCAGCACCTATTATAAAAAAAAACTCCATGTACTTGACCAGTCAAAAAGAACTAAGCCGCACGTAAGGGACATATTAAAGGCATAATTAAATAAATAAAATATAATATCTATAATAACTTTAGGTGATAGTCACAAAAATTGACAATACCTAAATTTAACGGCTGGCCAGAAATTTCTGACATTCCTTTGTACCCAATTATTTGCATTTGAAGGGTTAGCAGCAATGTTTTGGAGATCTGAATTGGGAACTCCTAACATAACTTCAATGTTGGAGCCTCTTAAAGCCTGTAAAGCTGCTTGGTTTGGATCATAAAGCCTCATTCTTCTTATGTTTCTTGACTTGTAGAGTTGTACAACTTGTGATGCTGGTGGCAAGTTGTTGCCTAGCATTCCATAGCAAACACCTACTGATTGAGCCCCTTCTCCATAAGAATAAAAAATAGTGTTACATGTTATAATTAGTTATGTAATTCTTGCAAAGTTAAAATATCCGGAAAAAGGTCAAAATACCTTTCTGCTTTATGAAATCTTAATTTACTTGGGGTTATTCATATTTTTTTCATTAGCAAATCGCCTTGTATTTATCCCAGAGATTAACGAATCTCTAGCATTAGAATAATAGAGGATAACTTTAAACACTAGTCAAAAGTAGAGATGTCAATTTGAACTTTTTGATGTTAATATTTTAACACGTAAAATCCACTTGATCCACACTCGAGCTCAATTAAATCCAAGGACAAATACGAGATGATTTGTTAATGACTAATATATGAATGAACCAAAATATAATAAACGATAAAATTAAAATAGTTCTGAATATTTTCCTTTTAAAAAAGACTTGGTAAGTCCCTCGTCAAATTGGAAAAAATAGTGAGTTCTAATTGGAAAACCATACGGGTTTTACCAGAAAAATAGCAAATAACCACACTAAAATGAATTACTTTGTCAGTTAATTATGGGTGACATACACAAATTGGAGATGAAAAATAAGGAAATAGCTATCATCAAAATGGCTAATGTATATTTTGCAAACACAAAATATAAGACTATTATTGACTTTGAAATTCAAAAGTTTAGACTTTCTTTTACATTTTTTGTTGAGAGGGAGTGGCATACCTACTATCTCAGTGCTGGCAACAAGTAATCCTAGCAGTATAATAGCAGCCATTTGAAGAGTAATATGTTTATATAAGGTAGCCATGAAGAAAAGGCTTGTGTTAGAACCAAATTAAGATGAAGTTTTCACATAAAATCTCATTTATATAGAGATAGCCTTAAGTGGTGAATTAAATTGAGACGCCAAGAATTTCATTTTAAAAAAAATATATATTTTGCTTGTTCTCGTTTTTCAAAGATCATTAATTTTAAGCTAATCATTAGATGACACATTTACGATGATAAGAAATGTGCAATTTTTCGTCAATATTATTACTATTATTTTGTAAGTTAAGAGCCGCCAGGTTGACGTGTTTTGTTTGAATATAATGTCCATAGAGTAATTACTTAATTTCTTGGTCAACTTCAATTTGTAGAAAAAGAAGATGAGTTTGATGATGTAGAAGATTAATATTTTCTCTAAATTAAGGCGACTTGTCAAATGCCTGCATTGACTTTAATATAAGGCATAGCTAGTTAAATTCTTTCATCCTCCACGCCCATACCATAGATGAATTGCTAGTACTTAATTAGCATTAAAAGTTTAAAACTAATAAGGTTTCTCTTTAAAGTGATTTATGATACTAAAATGAACTTGAGATTAGCTAGAGGCAAATACGTAGTTTTGGTGTACATACAAAGTTTTGTAGATATGAGTCTATAACTTTAAGAATAAAATGAGTTCAATATTAAAAACCTTAAAAGTTGAACCCATAATTTTAACATGTTGTCTTATTTTCTATGCATACAGGCTAATTATTTCATTCGTTTGTGCATATTCAATCATTCATTAAACTATATCAGGTTGGCGTGACTTTATGTTATTTGCAATTGACCTATAGAAAAAATTGTTCATCAAAGTCTATCCGATTGAAATAATTTATTTGTGTCATCCAACAAAGAGTTTTTTGAATTTGTAATTTCAATTTCGATCAAACCACCTTAGGTTTGCTCAAAATAATCTCAAATTAAAAACAAACTCTCGAAATATCAACATAAACTATGCAGTTACCAATTTAGTCAAATAATATCAAATCAAGAATGCCTATTTCCTCTTCTTCACACCAATTTAGTCAAATAATATCAAATCAAGAATACCTATTTCCTCTTCTTCAATATTTTCTAATGATCAATAATGATGTTTTGAGATATTTAAAGCAACACACTAAAGTGCGTGAACTAAACATTTAAGTAAGAATTATCAATATTCAAACGATTTTAATAGTAATTAATCACAATCTTCTAATTTTTACCCTCCAACTAATAATTTTAAGCTTTCAATATTAAAGAACTATGATATTCTTGATGAAAAAGCAACATATTTTGCAATAAATTTACAAAAAGGGAAAAAAATATTTAAAGACAACCTTTAGGGAGACACATGGTGCAATTTTGTGACATAATAAAACACAAGTTATGAGTTAGTTTATGTGTTACTTATGTGGAGTAGAAGATGAAATAATTAAACCTGATATACCTAATCTCTATATTACTTATTCTTGCACAATTAACTTATGCATTACTAATACCAGCATAAAAATGACCCATCAGTGCAACTTCCATTTATCCAATTTAGTGTCCTTTCTCATTCCAACTCAACACCTTCTCTCCATTAATCGACGAGTGAATGAATACTCCTCCCTGTCTCCTCTGTATATTTCTACAGTAATGTCTAGTATCTCTTTTTTCTTCTCACTTTTAGCTTTTATTACATATGTTTTTTTTCTTTACTATACAAAATATCTTAATTTTATACTCCATTGATAATAGGTGAATTTAACTATAATCACACCTTAAATAATCACATTCTTATATTGTTTTGATGATATATATGATAACAAAATGCTCTTATTAGTGTTTTTCATAATTTATAGGTAATAAATGTCTAAGAAAGGCTAAGGAGCTATTTTGGAGTCAATACTGGAGAAAAGAGGCCAAATATGTAAATTCCCATTGAAGTCACGTCATACCAGCCCTTAGGAGCCGAAAATACTGTTCCACTGCAGTTCCACCGCGATCGCGGTAGAACCGCGATGAAAGGCTGCTGCAGAACTTTGAAGATTCAGAGACACTGTTTGGCCGCGGTTCTACCGCGACCGCGGCAGAACCGCGGCAGGAGTCGATAAGTTGAGGGACCAAAGTGTAAAAATTGGGTTTTTTAGACCTAAACCCTATTTAAATAATAGACTTCGCCCAAAGGAGGCAAGTATTGAATTTTAGGTTATCTTGGCAAGGGAAACTATTGTGAGAGATTTCCCCAAACATCTTTCTTCTTTTCTTTTGATTTTTATGATGAATTCTATTTTAGTTTATTTACCCATAGCCATGAGTAGCTAAATTCTTATCTAAGGTTTTGATGGAACCTATTGGGTGATGAACTTCTGGTTTATGTGAATACAAATTGTTAGTTTAATCTCTATTTGTTCAACTTCATGCTTGTTGTAGTTAATTGATAGGATCCTCAATTAGCTGTGCCTATTTAGTGTGCATAACTTGGAAAAGAGTGCATATTTAGGTTATTGTTGAACAACACCACTCCTAGATTATTAGAGGAATCTATAATTGCGGGTTTAAAGGCGGGATTAGGGATAACGAAGCCTTGGGTGTAATCTAAAGTGAACTGTGTTAATTAACGTAAGCTAGTGTAACTCGGGAGAGTGCAATAGTAAATTAATGTGATTACTCGGGAGAGATTTACGGTAAAATTAGCGTTCACGATTGATAGAGAAGTATTGATAAATTTATATGAGCATAAACAGAAGAGATTCCATCAATAGGGAAAATCATTACCTTAGCTTGTCTCTCATATTTGTCTACAACCTTAGTTATTAGTTATAGCTTGTTATTTTTCTACAACTTTAGTTCATAAAGAAACCTCAAACAGTGATTCAAAAGTATTTGGAAGCTGGTTCTAAAGAATTTAGTGGGTCTAAAGGTAGCAGTTGATAGGTTGACTCTCTGTGGATTCGACCCTGGGCGTAATACTCGAGTTTTATTTGCAACGTCCGCAGAATCCTATTTAGAGGATATACTTGGGCATGATCAAATTTTGGTGCCGTTTCCGGGGAGTTAACGGAATTATCAATTGCCATTGATAGAATTACAGAAATTCTTGGTGTAGCTAGTTTCTTTACACCTAATTTTTTATTGAAACTTTTGACGGTTGACTTGGTTGCACAGGTGTATGCCTAGAAATTCTACAAGAACTGGAGAACTGCTTGAAGAACTCTCAGACCCTGAGAAAATATTTCGGGTTTTGACCCGTGCCAACAAAAGACATCAACCATCTCAACAGACAGACGAACTCGAAACTAACATGGGAGACGTAATCGATCCCAACGGAAACGGCAGGAATCAACAACATGATGCAAATGTCAGGGAAGCGGCACCTCTTGTGCCCGAGGGAGCTCTATATGACTGGGCACAGCCCACAGCTGACAATCTGGCCACCGCCATAGTTGTGCCAGCCATACAAGCTGAATCGTTCCAGATTACAAACAATATGCTGCACTTGTTGCAAAACAAGGGATTATTCTCTGGGACACAGCTTGAATACCCTCAGCAGCACCTGAAGAACTTCCTGTCGATTTGTAAAATACAAAGGCAGCCCAACATCACTCCAGAGGCAATCAGGTTATTATTGTTCCCATTCTCGGTGACAGGAGCTGTACAGGTTTGGCTGAACTCACTCCCTATCAACTCTATAGCAACTTGGGATGAGTTGGCCAAGCAATTTCACAACAAGTTTCACCCACCCAACAAAACAACTCAGCAAATTGATGAGATCGTGAGCTTCAAACAGAAACCTATGGAAACATTGCATGAGACATGGGGCAGGTTCAAAGGAATGTTGGTGATGTGTCCCCACCATGATGTTCCGGAGCAGATGCTGGGACAATATTTTTACATGGGACTTTCGGACAGTATGAAAAATATTGTGGATGCTTCAGCTGGTGGGGCATTCTTGAGCAAGACCTGGAGAGAATGGCAGAATCTACTTGATAAAATGGCTCAGA
>MU753605.1:0-15594 GCA_026770625.1 Nicotiana glauca
ATATATATATATATATATATATATATATATATACACACATGTATACATGCGGTGTCGAATTTGAAGTGAGGATCAAGGTTGCAGTTCGGTGTTGATAGGGATGTCGCGAGCTCGGATGAGCAATAAAGAAATTTCGACGTTTAAAGTAAGTGGGTATCGTCTTCAGCGTCACCTGAGATCGGTGTTTTGTGAAAAAGACCTTGCATCCTGGTTATGGATTCTTGAACGTTTCTCAGCGTTAGTGCGGCTGGTGGTATGGATATGCATATCTGTTGTCTATTACGGAAGGTCGTGGGGGCATGCCCACAGGAAGATTTTATAAGTGTGGCATGTAGTCACTTGATTGATTGAAGATTTAAATCAAGTATGAAGACGGTGGTGATATCATTAATTTGAGAATTTATGCTTGGAGGGCACTCGACTTATTGGGTTGTGGACCGTGGAGGATTGCCCGGTTATGATGATAGTTCTCGTATATTATGAGAAGAAAGGGGTTATGACGGAACTTCGAAAGGTTATTAGCCTAGTTCAGTGTGATCAGAACCAGTTTGAGGTTTGTGGATGGATCTAAATGTGAATGTGGGGTCTATATCAGGCCAGATGTGTTCATTTCAGCAATGCGCTCCTTTGGACAAGTAGTTGGAGTACTATCTCGTCATTAGCTATTTCATGTAATGATATATTGCACTATATGAGTTGTGAGATGGCTTGATGAAATTCTTATATGTTGAGGTCCCGCGTAGATATGATGTTATATGAGCAGGATGGCTTTCGAGATTCAGATCGTGTATCGCACCTCAGTTGTGTTTGAGTTTTGTAGCCCATGGCACTATATGTCTCCCCAGGGATGGTATTATGCACTTAGCGTGCTTGTGACCGATATTCAAAATTTTGTTATAATGAGTAGTTTAGCTCGATGTATATCTCCTTATATGAGTTGTATGTGTGGGTCAGGTGGCAAGCCGCCACGGGTATATTATTTGGATTGGGTTGCACGGCACAACAGAGTGATGTTAAGTACATTTTTCTATATGCTATTTTTGTATGCCTTGCTTCCTATTTTTCTAAGGAAAGTTCATATTAGTGCGTGAGTTGAGTAATTCCTTCTAGAGTTCGTTTTTCTTTTGTCACTTTCGAGTTCATAGCCTATTGGCACGTTGTGGCATTATATGAAACTTTTGATCATGTCTGGTAGTGGCTTATTGCCTGAGCGGTTCGTACTGGGTGAGACGAGATCATTGGATTTAAGATAAGTACAATCCGATTATATGAAGAATATTAATGAGCTAAGACCATTATTTGGTTTGGAATGAGGTGATGGTTCTTATCAGGAGTATAGACCCAATGATTTGTTGATTCGACAATTGGGTATGAATTTCTACACATCCTTCCGTCTTGGCGGTATTGTAAGAGCTAGGGAAAGACCTATGTGTGTCATGAGGTGCAAGGGGAGCATCAGATTCGTGGAATTTTGACTAATTTGATTAGAGAATGTTATTGTGATCCTGTGAGTAAAGTGGTGCAAGGTGTGAATTCAGCTATGGTATGCAGTCATGTTTTGGTGTTGCGGGTAGTTGTTGATACGGTAAGCGTATGTTAGTACAGGCTTGACAAAGAATTCTGGATGTAGGGATTGGGCTCCAAGGCGTATTTTCTTAAGTGAAAAAGGATATCTTCAGATTGATCGAGCTAGGGTACCCAGCTGAGTTGTGGTAGCACAGATAGGTGCTCGAGGTGTTAAACAGTGGTTTCAGACAACCCCAATACAATTCTTAGCACGTTCAAAGATGAACGTATGTTTAAGTGGGAGAGGATGTAATGACCCGACATGTCGTTTTGAGCTCTAGTACATCGCTCAGCAGTTTGGGGCCATGAGCAGCTTCACTTCAGGTTTGTCTCTATGCTTGTCCGAGGACGAACGAATGTTTAAGTGTAGGAGGATGTCACGATTCGGCCGGTCGTCTTAAGAATTAACGCCCCAATTCCCTATTAGCCGCTTCCCCCGAGTCTATTTGTACTATTTTGATTTGCCGGGATGTTCGGTTTTAAGCTTCGGAGAGTTTTGGGACACTTAGTCCCTAAATGAGAGCTTAAGTGTTGGAAAGTTGACTGTGGTCGGAACAGTGTGAAGACGACCTCAGAATGGAACTACGATGGTCCCGTTAGCTCCGTTAGGTGATTTCGGGGTTAGGAACGTGATCGGAATGCGTTTTGGAGGTCCGTAGCTAAATTAGGCTTGAAATGTCGAAAGTTGAATTTTTGAAATTTTCGGTTCGATAGTGAGATTTTTATCCGAGGGTCGGAATGGAATTCCAGAAGTGGCAATAGCTCCATCATGTCATTTGGGATGTGTTTGAAAAATTTCAGGTCATTCGGACGTGTTTTGGTTAGGTTTTTGATCGAAAGCGTATTATGAGGGAATTTGAAGTTTTTAGTCTTAAATCCTTGAGTAATTCGAGTTTCCGACGTTGTTTTCGGTCGTTTAAGGATTGGTACAAGTTTGAAAGATGTCCTGAGATATTTCCTTAGGTTTGGTTGAGGTCCCAGGGGCCTCGGGTGTGTTTCGGATGCTCAACAGAGCATTTTAAGTTGTTAAAAATTGCAGATTTTTTCTTCAGGTCTGTTACAGACCTATCCTTCTTCGCGTTCGCGTTAAGGCCCCCGCGTTCGCGAAGCTTTGCCTTTTTCTTTCTTCACGTTCGCATTGAATACTCGTGTTCACGTAGTATTATTTGGCACTGAGGGCTGTGGCTATTTTTTCTCATCGCGTTTGCATGACTTCGATCGCGTTCGCGTAGCTTTGCAATGTTCGCCCTTCGTGTTCGCGTCTCCTACTTCGCGTTCATGAAGAGCAATTTCTGGGCAAAAATAATTTCTCTTCTCCGTTCGTGAGCTAGCTTCTGCGTTCGTGAAGCATAATTAAGTAGCCTTCATTTTTCTTCTTCGCGAACGCGTGTATTCCTCCGCGTTCGCGATGCATTAAATATATGGGCAGATATAACATTTTAAAAATGAGGGTTTAGCCATTTTTACCAAAACTCAAGCTTGGGAGCTCGGATTTGAGCGAGATTTCGAGGAATTTTCAGAGATATCAATTGGGTAAAAATTCTAAACTCCTTTTTGCTTGTAACCCACTAATCTAAGCGTGAATTCCTCCTTTAATGTCGGATTTTGAATGAAAAATTGATAAAACTCCATAGACCGAATTATTAAGTTTTGAGTGGGTTTTTGACATCCGATTTGGGAGATATTTATATGGTTAGACTCGTGAGAGTATGAGGGTTTCTGAAAATTTTAATTTCACCGGATTCCGAGACGTTGATCTGAGGGGCATTTTGGTCATTTTACCTAATTTCGCGTCTTAGCTTTGAATTAAATCGTAGAATCAGCTGCTTGAGATGTTAATTATGATATGTAATTTAATTGAATAGATTTGGGCCATTTAGTGTCGGATACTCGTGGCAAACGTGTGGTTTCGAGTTGATTTTGGAGCCGGTTCGAGGTAAGTGGCTTGCCTAAACTTGTGTGGGGGACCTTCCCCGTAGGATATGATATTTGATAATTGAAATGCCTTGTACGTGAGGTGACGAACACTTACTTGAGCTAATTGTTGAAAACCCGGTTTTACTTTAAGTATTTAAACTGAGTTTCCTTTCTCTCCTATTTTATTCTACTTGCAAATTTAGCCTGTTGTTAGTTAGAAAAGCATGCCTAATTGACTTAATTGCCTATTTGCTTAAAAATGTCTTATTTGGATTATGTGCAATATGCTAGGCTAGAAATACCTGCTTTATCTTGATATGGAATTTGGGTTTAATTGTGTATTCTTCGTGTTGTTGCTGTATGTTTACTTTGGGACTACGGGATGGTATCCCGGGAGCTTCCCCTGCATATATATTAATTTGGACTATAGTGCGGGACGCCAAGAGATCTTCGGCACATAAAATCGGGATACCAAGATATCCCTAGCATATATTGAGGATACCAAGAAATCCTCGGAATACCAAGAGATTCCTAGCATATATTGAGGATACCAAGAGATCCTCGGAATACTAAGAGATTCCTAACCTATATTGAGGATACCAAGAGATCCTCGGGATACCAAGAGAGCCCAAGCATATATTGAGGATACCAAGAGATCCCTGGTACAGATTGAGGATACCAAGAGATCCTCGGGATACTGAGAGATCCCAGGTTATTATCCTTCTGATCATTTTAGCCTTTATTTCGGTTATTGCATTCCTTACTTTCTCGTATTAAATTTTTATTGTTAGCTTGCAACTGAATTGCTTATCTTATCCTCTTATACCTTATATTTTATCTTATCTCAGTAGGGCCCTGACCTTCCTCGTCACTACTCAACCGAGGTTAGGCTTGACACTTACTGAGTACCGTTGTGGTGTACTCATACCCTTCCTGCGCATGTTTTTCATGTGCAGGTCCAAGTACTTCTATCCAGTCCTATCACCCCTGAGGCGAGGCGACTGCTCTAGCGACTTCGAGGTAGATCTGCCGCGTCCGCAGACCAAAGAGTCTCTTTTTATTGTTGCATTAGTATTTAGCCTTTCTGTATTCTCTGTTCTTATTAGACATTTCGGAGTTAGAGCTTTGTAGTATTTCTTAGCTTGCGATTCATGGGTTTCCGGATTTTGGGAGTACGTAATGGTTTTTAGAAGTTAAGTATTGGTACATGCCGAGCGGCATTTTATATATCACTTATTTCGGTTATTTATGGTTTTGATTTTTTCTTCCGTAAGTTTTGCATATGTTCCGCATTGTTAGGCTTATCTAGTTGTAGAGACTAGGTGCCGTCACGACAGTTCACGGAGGGCGAACCGGGGTCATGATACCAAGTATGCTCAACCCGGGGATGGTGCCGTTGTGAGATTGTAACAAAATGAGCAAGATTCTTGTCATATCCCTAAGATCATAGCATAAATTCCGGAATAGATTTGTACGAGTTAGTACTAATTCGTACTAGGAGGTTAGACTGTTGTCCCAATAAGATTATTTACTGTAAATAGAAATATACCTTATTTAGGGTTCTCCTACTATATAAAGGGGACCTAAATCATTTGTAACGATCATCAATCATTGACAAAGAATAGACTCTCTTACTTTTTGGTTCATATTTAATCAAATCATCTCTTCATTTAATTGTTCCTGCTTTACTGTTCTTAACCAACCCCGAGGCCGACTTATCTCGAGGTCGATACTGCCTTGCAACGCTAGTTTGATTTTATCTATTTCCTTTATCCATACATTAGTTTTCTTGATTATTAATTAGTATTGAAATAAATCACATATCTTTAAAATCATAAATCAAATTTAATTGTTACTCGTATTTTCGAGGTAAACAATTTCATCAGTGGAGTGATTATAATTTCCACATCCACTGTCTTATGATCTTAGTGAAATTCCTATGATCAACCAGTTGTAGATGCTTGACCACATGAAAAAAAATCATGACAAAGTAGAAATCCAACCAATTTTTGATAAATTAATTTGCCTCGAAGCAATTTTAGGCATTTCATCCGTGGAGAGATTATAATTTCCACATCAACTGTCTTATGATCTTCTTAGCGAAATTCCCATACCTCAAATAGAAGGAAAGGTCGAGTATATTGTATTAACGTGAATCACATATAAAAAAAGATTAGAGCGTATATATAAGCAACTTTAATTTTGTTGCTCTGATGGTAAGCAACCCCCACTTCCAACCGAGAGGTTGTGAGTTCGAGTCTCCCCAAGAGCAAGGTGGGAAGTTCTTGGAGGGAAGGATGCCGAGGGTCTATTTGGAAACAGCCTCTCTACCTTACGGTAGGGGTAAGGTCTGCGTACACACTACCCTCCCCAAACCCCACTAAGTGGGATTATACTGGATCGTTGTTGTTGTTGTTGTTGTTGTTTAATTTTCATATTAAGTAGAGTATTATACTGGGTCGTTGTTGTTGTTGTTGTTGTTTAATTTTCATATTAAGTAGAGTAGTTTCGAGGCAACTAAAGCAGGAAAGGATCATTAGTATCAGACTATCAGTAACATACGAATGAAACAGTGGTGATGGTACTTGTCTAACATAAAAGAGTCAATTTCTCAATTACTTCTCCGAAGGAATCTTGAAAGAAATTATTTATACATAATAGAGTAAAATGAGAAATTCGCCATAATACTATGACCTACAGAGAAGAAATTTTGTAACAATTGACAAATTAATTATCTACAGAGCAAATACTATGTAAGGATTAACAAATTAATTAACAAAATTAAAAACCTAACCAATCAAAAATTGGAATTGATCAACAAAAAAATACTTAAATTTCGTTCAAGAGTTGAAGTGTCATCACATAAACAGATTGAAATTTGCAGAGTCCCACTCTTGTCCTGTATGGGAAATCTCCCATTCGGATGTCTTCATTGGTGTCGAAGGAAACATAATTTGTGTAATAATATATGGAATGTTTTTTATTTGTTTGTTTCCCCCAAATAAGAAATAAACAAAGAAGGGAGATATAGTTGAGTTTATAGGAATTAATTCACAAAGTAAGAGGTCTGAGGGAATTTTGAATAGGGAAAAGGGGATTGAAAGAATAAAGAAGGTTTGTTTGATGGATAGAAGCGGCGTCGGAAGAAGGAAAATTGAAAACGTAGTTGAACATGAGGTATTGAAAAGAAGCAGAAGAAGCAGTGTGTGGAGAATCAATTGCGTGTGCGAAGCATTTTGTTTCTGTAACTTCAATTTTTAATTGCAAAAAAAAAAAAAAAAAAAAAAAAAAACCTGAAGCCTGGAAAATAGAATTGCTGCTAATTGACAGTTTTACTTATATAGAAGAGCGCAGAAGCTGCTCTCCGTCGATATCCCCGCTTAGATACACGGGTATTTTCGTAATATCTTCTGTGGTTATGATAACAACACATATACAAATATTTCTACTTCTTTTCCATGGAATTTCATTCGGCTCCATCATCTCTTCGCTATCTAAAATACCAATCGAGTTCTCTCCATCGGTTTTTGTTTTGTGAATATCAGTTCTTTTATTGGGGTTTGCATATTCTCCTTCAGTTCTCGATTTCTCTCCGCGAATTCTTTCTTGGTCAATAACAATACTTCTGGTGAGATTTTCTCTGTTATTGTAGTTCCTTTTCTTTTTATTTGCTTTGTCTGAGCTCTCCATGTTAAACAGCTATGAATACTAAAAATGATAGATTTATGTGAAGATCTGGATCTCCATCTCCAAACACCACGAAATCTAAGCCCTAAGTTCTGTCTGAGCTCTCCATGTTAAACGGCTATGAATACTAAAAATGATAGATTTATGTGAAGATCTGGGTCTCCATTTCCAAACACCACGAAATCTGAGCCCTAACTCCACCTTAAATTTCTACCAATGGATTCCAATTTCTTGCTTTCTGACCATTAAATCCAAAATATGTTATCCTTTCTCCTATTTTTGGCTTTAGTTTCTCGGTTAGTTTCAAAAGAATTTCAGTTTGATTCCAGTTTGTAAGTGACTTCTTCCGAGCTCTGATGAGTTTTATTCCGTTTAGTTTTCATATTGTATTGGTTATTTTCTTACTGGATTTTATGCCTGCATGTCAATTGTTGCTTCTCATTTGTAGCTTAATGTTGCTTAGGAATAGATAGCTAGGTGCATGTTTCTGATTGTTGTTGGATAAATTAGTATATTTTAGGATGAATGAGTTCTTTGGAGTGCCTACTAAGGATGAAATTCTACACAGAATTTAAGCAAAATACTAAGTCTATTGAAGAATGGAAAAAACCGAAGTACCTACATCACTAGGTACCAGTTGTTCTCTTTGGTTGTGATAATGTACAATTTTTATATTTTCCTGTGGTTATGTATAATTTAGTTATTTCTGCATTATCTTTGATCTATTTGCTCTTAATAGTTAACTTTTTTCTCCATATTTTTCTTACCTTCAAGCAAATTGAAAGTTCCTAGAATGTTCTGATCACTGTACTCTCTATTAGTTGATTATGAACAACCATAATACAAAGTTTTGCTAACTTTAGAAACTAATAAAATATACACAAATTTTCTCTTTATGGTCTTCACAAATTGCTTTAAAGAAGGAATGAAAAAGTGATTACCAGTAACAAAGTCTTTGCAATAATCTTTATATGTAAATGGTGTTACTGAGAAAATTAATGCAAAAATACACTCACAATATTTTATTAGACTTGGAACCATTTATTTAGTGATAAACTATTGCATAGAAATATCGGCTTGCAGAAAGCTAGGACAGCACAATAGTATATTTCAAGTTTATTTGTTTTGAAGATTGCTAAGCTACTGAATTTGCAGATGTCGGACGATAAACCAAACATAGCGTCAACAAGCTGCCCTCCTAAAAAGAAGCGTCAATATTCAGCAGAAACACTCTCTAAAATGAAGCTTCGACGACGTGAGTTGTACAAAGAGCTATCATTTCATAAAAAAGAATCGTTTTTATCACAACGGCGATAAAAATATTTTGAATCAAAACATCAGCGTGTGCAAACAACTCTCACAATATGCGAACCATATTCTGTTACTGAGAGAGGTACGCAACAAAAAAGATATAATTTCTACATGACACAAACTAAACACGAAGACACAATTATACACACATACTGTTTGTACATATTATAAGTATATGAATGCAAATATGTATTAATTTGCTAACGTGTTATATATTTTGATTCTATATTAGCCGATATATCTTTGGCTGTTGTGCCAGCTGCTAAGCTGATTGCTGCCTCTGGCAAAGGAAAGAATCTTACTGACCACTTTTCCGTGTTCGAACATGGTAAGTCGGAGAAAATATCTTGTTTAAATTTGAATATACTCTATTTGAATATATCAATTATAATTATACTTATATTAGGTTCGACATCTGCTACACCCCATGAACAACATGCTCCAGAAACATTACCTATCTATGACAACCCGACCCATCGTCTCATGTGTTGTTGCTCCGTTTTCCCCGTTTATTGCTTTTTCATATTTCATTATCGGTATGTGGTGTGTGAGAGTTGATTTGGAATGGTTTTGATAAGAAATAAGGCACTTAGTCTCATTAAGAAAGGCATAAGTTGGAAAAGTCAACCGGACGTTGACTTATGAGTTATAGGGCTCAGATGTGACTTTCGGTGATTTGATTAGCTTCGGGGGAATGATTTGTGACTTAGGAGCGTGATCGAAATCGAATTTGGAGGTTCGGTGTAGAATTAGGCTTGAATTGGCGAAGTTAGTATTTTGGCAAATTCCGGTTGATGGGTGAGATTTTGATCCGAGGGTCGGAATGGAATTTCGAGAGTTGATGTAGCTTCGTTGGGATATTTTAGATATGTGTGCAAATTTTCAGGTCATTCGGACATCGTTTGGTCGGGTTTTTGACCGAATGCGCATTTTGGAAGTTTTGAAGAAACTTAGGCTTGAATCCGATGTGAATTGATGATTTTGGTGTTGTTTGATGTGTTTTGAGGATTGGAACAAGTTTGAATAATGTTTTAGGAGGTGTTGGTGCTTTTTGTCAAGGTCCCAGGGGCCTCGGGGGTGAATTCGAGTGTCTAGACGAGAGTTTTTTGAAGTTTGTTTCAGGTCTGATATTGCTGTCACCTGGTATTTCCGCTTATGCGGAATGAACCGCAGAAGCGGTTCCGCAGAAGCGGGTAGAAGAGAGAAGAAGCGATTTCGTATGGGGTCGAGGAGCTCTGCATAAGCGGACCCTTTTCGCATCAGCGGGTCCGCAGGAGCGAGTGAATAACCGTAGAAACGGTCTTGGGTGAACCGCAGAAGCAGAGTTCGAGTCGCAAAAGCGAAGATTGGGTTTTTAAGTGAGAATCGCATAAGCAGGTTTTTGGCCGCAAAAGCGGTGCCGCATAAGCAGAAACGGGACCGCAGAAGCGAAAGCTGCTGTGGACAGAAGGGTTTTAAATGTTATATTTCATCCGTGAGCAATAGGTAGTTTCCACCATTTTTGAGCGACTTGGAGAGCTTTGGGCGAGAATTTTCGAGGGTTTTGACTGTGAATCGATTATAGGTAAGTTTCTTGGCCTAATTATTCGACATTATGTTAGATTTAACATGGAGATTGGTGGAAATTCATCAAAAAGGGGGCAAGTTAGGGCTCGAGAAATTATAAGTTAAAAATGCAATTTGGAGGGTCAAATGGACTCCAATTTTGGTAAATTTGATATGTATAGACTCGTGGCGAGATGAGGAATCTGGTAATGTAAGTTTTGTAATTTTTCAAGAAGTGGGCCCGGGGCTCGGGTTTTGCTAGTTTCGAGATTTTTGCTATATTTTGATTGTTTTCGATTGGGTATTGTTCCCTTGGCATAGTGTGATGCATTCGCTCTACTTTTGGTTAGATTCGACGCGCGTGGAGGACGGTTTGAGGGGAAAAGGCATCGTGGGCTAGAGATTTCGCCGGTTCGAGGTGAGTAATGCTTGTAAATGATATCCTGAGGGTTTGAAACCCCGGATTTGCACATCATAGTGTTGTATTGAGGTAACTTGCACGCCGGATATGAGCGTGGGGTAGAGCACCATTGGGGATTGTGACTTGGTCCATCCCGGTCATTGATTTTTACCGCGTATTTGACTGAACTACTTGTTATCATCATAATCTGGGCTGATTGCGATGTTTGGGCTTCGTGTCAACTATGTGAATCTCTCAGGGATCGATATCACTGCTTTCGCATTATTTGTGCATACTATTTGATCTCGCTCTAGGGTTTTAATACTAATTTGTAAACTCAGCCATTTTTCTTAGATTTGAAAACTTAAACAACATGTTATTGATGTTTTGAACTGAGAACTGTTATTTTGATATTGGCCAAGTGGATTATGTGCATTTCTTGACTGAGCATGGATCGGACTGCGCATTGCAGCAGTGTTATATGTGCATTTCTAGATTGAGGATGGATCGGGCTGCGCGCCGCGGCGGTGTGATATTGATATTGCGCTTGGGCTGTAGGAGCCCCTCCGGAGTCTGAACCCCCACAGTGAGCGCGGGTACCCAAATGGATCGGGCTGCGCGCCGCAGCGGTCATATGCATTGCTATACATTCATGCATTGGTTCCTGTTTGTACTACGTGTCATGACATTCAGCACTCGCATTTCATTGGCATACATGATACTTCTTGCACTGTTGACCAGATACCCTGGTGTTATTTGTTGGTGGAGTGCTGTGCCCGAAGGGCTGACTTGCACTATCTGATATCGCATTCATATGCTTGACTGTTGGAAAGGATATTTTCAAAAGAGGTTTTTAACTGAGCCAAATATTTTCTAAAGGATTTTTCACGGCTTTACTGTTTTTCTCAAACGATTTGCACTGTCCCATATAGCATGATGGAGTGCTTTACGTGATTTCTTACCGCTCAGATATTATTTACTCTTATTACTCACTGAGTTGGAGTACTCACTTTACTCCCTGCCCCTCGCGTGCAGTTGCAGGTATTGTTCACCCGGTAGCGGGTTATTAGCTAATTGAAGGTATACCATTGTAGGTGTGAAAGGTGACCGCCGTCGTTCGTGGCACCAGACTTTGTCCTTTGATTCCAGAATTTTACTTTGCATATTATTATTGGCCCTGTAGTTGTGTTCAGTCTTCTTTAGATGCTCGTGACTTGTGACACCCCGGTCGGGTTGTGTTAGGTTGTAACTGGTTATTATTGTCATTAATTTGCATTTATCTATTCATTTATGTTTAATAAATTTTGAAAGGGGCGTCGTTGTTCTGTTGGCTGGCCTTGTCTTCACGAGAGGCGCCATCACGATCGGGTTTGGAAATTGGGTCATGACACTATAAAAAATAAAGGTTCGTCTCAATTAAATCTTGCACCGACACCCACTGTTAATCTTTTCTCACTACTTATGCTATAGTTGTTGCAACTAATATGCACAAATTATAGATTAACAACAATATGTTTGAACATTAAACAACTACCCAGCAGTCCAAGCATTTTAAAAACGGTACCAAACTGTAAATATTGTGGTGCGAAAAGATTTTAATATGAGCCGCCGACATTTTGCTGTAGTAATGATTCTGTTAAGTTGATGTCACATAGAATGCCTATTGAATTGTTGAATCTTTATTTAGGAAATAATGATGAATCTGAACACTTACGTACCTACCTTAGAATATACAACATATTTGCATTTACTTCACTTGAAGTAAAGTATGACAAAGTTCTAGCAAAAAGGAACCATGAAATTTACACATTTAAAGTACAAGGCCAAATGTATCACTTCATAAATGATTTGATTTTGCCAAATCAACAACCAAGAAATTTACAATTTTATTTTTACGGTGATAACACAGAAATATTAAATTGAATGACTTCCTCAAGTATACTTAGATACTCAGTTGTTGAGAAACTAATGGATATACTGAAGATAAATCCTTATTTTATCTTCTTGAAATCTCTACTACATATCCCATATTTGTCAAACTTTTATGTTGCGTTAAGATGTGGTCCTGTCTTAGATCAACGAGAATATAACCTACCAACTATGTCAGACGTGGTAGCATTATGGCTACAACAAGAAAAAAACCATAATAGTTCTGTACCACATATTCGAATTCATACTCATAGTAACAAGAGCCAATTAGTAAATTACTATTATGGTTGTTATGATCCTTTGCAATGTCCACTATTATTTCCGTATGGTCAAAATGGATAGCACTGTGGTATTCAAAAGGTTACACAACCTGGACACAAATTAAGAAAAAAAGAGCTTACTATGAAAATGAACAACTTCCAAGTGTATCTAATATATGTTCAATTGATGGACTACTTGACATGGAAGCTGAAGTTCTACAAAAGGATAAATGAAAAAGAGATACTATTTCTTGTCGTGAATACTACTTCTACAAACTTCAAATGAGAGATAACGAGAAAAACATAATTTTACATTCTGGCAGATTATTTCAGCGATATTCAGTTGATGAATTCATAAAATTAGAAACTCAAAGGTTAGATTTTGCCTCATTTAATAAAGATTTATTTCGAATTGATGTATTACAAGATCTTTTGGATATCCTGAGACTTGGCGAAAGAAAAGATTCTAATATAGGAAAAAAGATTTTTCTTCCAACAAGTTTTATGGGTGGTCCCTGATCACGCCCAACTATGCCTTATAAAAAGACACACGGACGTTGCAAATATAGTCTGGGTATTTAGGCCAAGAGTCAAACCCACAGGGAATTAACCTATCAATTACTTTCTTTGGATGTACTCAATTTTACAGAATCAACTTCCCCAAACTTTATAAATCACAGTTGATGGTGTTACTAATAGCTAAGACTGAAAGTAAGTAGACAGCTGAAAACTAAATATGCTTGAGTTGTAAACAATTAGGAGAAGGTTCTAAGGCTATGATTTCCCCTATTAATGGAATCACTTCTGATTATGTTTCATATAAATTACCCAACATATCTCTATCAATCATGAGCACTTTATTTACCATAAATCTCTCCCGAGTGATCACAATAATCTACTAGGCGCACTCTCTTGAGATACGCTAGCTAGCTTAGTTTATTACAGCTCATGTTAAATTGCACCCAAGACTTTGTTATCCCTAAGCCTACCTTTAAACCCGTAGTGATATATCCCTCATATACTTTGGGAGTGATGTTGTTCAACAAATACCTAAATATGCACTCTCTCCCGAGTTATGCATACTAAATAGGCACAACTAATTGAGGATCTTGTCAATTAACTATAACAAACATGTAGTTGAAAAAATAGAGATTAAACTGGCAATCTATATTAACATAATCAAGAAGTTCATCCTTTAATAGGTTCCATCAAAACCCTAGAAAAAGGATTTAGCTACTCATAACAACGTAGGATAAAATAACGAGATTATTCATAATGCAAAATTGCAAGAAAATAAAAGAGATAAAAGAACTATGATGTTTTGGGTGATCTCCCACACTTGTTCTTCCTCCAAAAGTAATCTAAAAAACAAGCTTAAACTATTTTAGGCGAGTTTCTATAGCTTATAAGGGTTTTACAAAAGTTTTCCCGAATTGACACTTTGGCCCCTAATTTTTAGGTACGTGAACAGTTCACCGCGGCCGCGGCGTGGACCGCGGTGAACACTGCCTCATTTATTTTCTTCGCTTTGTCTCCGCGCTCTGCACCGCGGTCCACCGCGGTCGTGGTGGACTTGTGTCCAATCATTTTTTTTGCTTTTTGTGTTCGGGTACTTCTCGAGTGGGTATTTTCTTCACATTATTGCCTCCAAACGCTTCATGTTGCTTCCTCACATATACTATTCCCTGCGAAACCAAATAACACTATTTAAAGCATTTTGTTGGGAATTTACCTTATGAAACAATAACAAAGCATAAGCAATTAAGGTGTAAAATATCAACTATATAGCCAACTATCAGTCCCAAAGATATGCGTCAGCGTTATATGGATGCTATTGCATTAGTGCAACATTTTGGAAAGCCTGATATATTTTTAACTATTATATGCAATCCATGTTGGCCAAAAATAAAAGAACATTTGCTCCTAACATATGAAACTCAAAATAGGCCCAATTTAATTAGTTGAGTTTTCAGAGCAAAGGTAGAAGAGATGAAACAGATATATTAAAAACGTGGTCTTCCACAATCATTTTCTTATTATACTTGGTGATGACTACAAATTATTAACACCCGAGGCTTACGATAAATTTATTTCTGCTTAGCTACCTGATCCTGATAAAAACTCTTACTTACATAAACTTGTTATTAAACACATAATGCATGGGCCTTGTGGTTATTTGAATCCTACCAATTCTTGTATGAAGAAAAAAGAGTGCAAATTAAAGTATCCAAAGAGCTTCGCCACTGAAACAAAAAAAGGAAAGGACTCATATCCAATTTACAAAAGACGAAAAACTGGTAAATATGTGAAAGTTAGGAAACAATTTCTTGATAACTCATGGGTGTCACGACCCAATTCCCAAACCCGGTCGTGATGGTACCTCTCGTGAAGACAAGACCAACCAACAGAACATCAACACCTCTTTAATAGTTACTTAGCATGAATAAGTCTAAAACATTAATAAAATTATCATAAGTGCGGAAGAAAAGTGATAAAACAGGGAACCATCCCGACACATCCCGAAATCGGGGTGTCACAAATCACGAGCTATGATAATAGGTGAATTTGACTATAATCACGCCTTAAATAATCACATTTTTATGTTGTTTTGATGATATATATGATGACAAAATGCTCTTATTAGTGTTTTTCATGAATTGTAGGTACAAAATGGTTAAGGAAGGCTAAGGAGCAATTTTGGAGTCAAAAGTGGAAGAAAAAGACCATATTTGCAAAAGTACATAGAAATCATGCCAGAACAGCCCTGAAGAATCAGAGACACTGTTTTACTGCAGTTCCACCGCGACCGCGGTAGAACCGCAGTGGATGAGGGTCGCTGAAGTTTAGAGATTCAGAAGGGTGTTTTGGCCGCGGTTCCACCGCGACCGTGGTAGAACCGCGGCTGGCACCGTAAAGTTGAGGGACTGAAGTGTAAAAATGGGATTTTTAAGACCTAAACCCTATTTAAACTATAAACTT
>MU753605.1:27188-151258 GCA_026770625.1 Nicotiana glauca
ACAACTCTAGTTACTAGTTATAGCTTGTTATTTTTATACAATTTTAGTTTATAAAGAAACCTTAACATTGATTCAAAAGTATTTGGAAGCTGGTTCTGAGAATTGAGTGGGTCTAAAGGTAGTAGTTGTTAGGTTGACTCTCTGTGGATTCGACCCTGGGCGTAATACTCGGGTTTTATTTGCAACGTCCGCAGAATCCTATTTAGAGGATATACTTGGGCGAGATCAAGCTACTACAAAGTTTAATAGAATTATACAAGTATGGAACTAGGAACAAAGTCTAAAGATAACGTAAATAACAGAAGAGGGAGAAAACGGGGCTGCGGACGTCAGCAGCTACCTCGTCACTCCTAGTCTGCCTGGTCTGGAAGGAATCAGCGATCAAGATCGAACACTACTCTGCCTATATCTGCACAAACGGTGCATGGAGTAATGTGAGTACTCCGACCCAGTGAGTAATAAAAATAAATAATGACTGAAGGCATGGAATCTCATGAAGGAACAAATAACGCTATCTCAAGTAGTAAAATCATTTAAGCATTAAAACAGTAAAGTATCAAATAATTCTCTTTTAAAACAGTTAAAGGCAAATATTTTCCACAAGTAAGCAATAATCGGAAACCTGCCACTCGGGCTCAATATCAAGCTCTCAGTACAATATCATCCCCGCAGGCTCAGTATCAGTCACACAGTACAACATCAGCCCCTCGGGCACACTCTCAAATCACATGGGTACCCGCGCTCACTCTGGGGGTGCAGATTCCAAAGGGGCTCCTACAACCCAAGCGCTATATCATCATAAGGCCTGAAAGCCTGTACATTTCAACATGAGGCCTGAAATCCATCTCACATTACACTCGAGGACTAAAAGCCTCCTCACATATCACTCGAGGCCTGAAAGCCTCCTCACATCACTCAACATATACTCAAATATAGCCCTCGGCCTCAATCAGTCCAAAAATAATCATAAGCCCCTTGGGCATCAATAAAACAAAAAATGCTCAGCTCAAACACTAGTTAAAATATCATTTAAATCTCAAAGTTGAGTAAAAATATAGCTGAGTTCATGAAACAGTGTAATTCAATTGGACTGAGTTCAAATAATATTTCAAATAGTGAGGAAATAGTGATGATAACTCACAAAGGATTTCAAACAGTCGGCAATAAGCCCCAAGTATGGCAATAAGCCCAAGTCATAGTGAAAAACAACAAGCCATAGTCTAATTCGCAGTAAAGTATCAACCGGGCTGGACCAAGTCACAATCCGCAATAGTAAATGACCCCGCGCTCGTCATTGAACGCGTGTATCATCTCAACATAGCACTACGTTGTGCAAATATGGGGTTTCAAACCCTCAGGACATCATTTAAAATCATTACTCACCTATAGTCGGCCAAATGTCTAGCTCGCTATGCCCTTCCCTCTCGAATCAACCTCCGCGTGCGTCAAATTTGATCAAAACCACAAGGAATACGTTACAATAGGCTAAGGGAACACAATCCAATCGAAAAGACTCGAAAAATATCGAAAATCACAAAATTGGCAAAAGCCGAGCCCCGGGACCACTTCTCGAAAAATCAGAAAATTAACATCACCGGACTCCTTATCTCGCCACGAGTCTATACATATCAAATTTACCAAAATCCGAGCTCAAATGCTCCCTCAAACCCCAAATTTTCATTCAAAAAGTCAAGCCCTAATTCTCCCTTTTTTAATCAAATTTCCATGAATTTAAGTGTTGAATCCACAATTAAATGATGTTTCTAGGACATAAGAATCACATCAAATAGATTCCCAGTCAAAAACCTCTTTAATCCTCATCAAAAGCTCTCAAGGTTACTCCAAAATGGAGGAAATGGGACTTGGTTCGCGGATGAAATGTTTAATAAAACCCTTTTGCCCAGGCCTATTTTCTTCTATGCGAACGCGGGGGACCTCTCGAGTTCGCGATGAACAAAATCCGCTACTTCCAAAATTACCCTTCGCGAACGCAGTTGCACCCACGTGAACGCGAAGGTCTGAGCCCCTCAACCTACGCGAATGCGTAGCTATACTGCGAATGCGAAGAACACTTCGCCTCTGAACTCCAGTCCTTATAAGCGAACGCGAGTACCTTCACGCAAACGCGATGCTTGATCACCTTACCATACGCGATCGCAAAGCCTCAGACGCGAATGCGAAGATAAAAAATCCTGGCCCTCAAATTCCTTTTACGCGTTCGCGACTCCATTCTCGCGAACGCGATGGGCAAAAACCTGCAACACTTCAACTGGAAAATCTGCAACTTTTACAAGCTAGAATTGGTCCGTTTGACCATTCGAAACTCAAACGAGACCCCCGGGACCTCACCCAAGAGCACCAACACGTCCTATAACATCATTCAAACTTGTTCCAATCATCAAAACACATCTAACAATGCTAAAATCATAGATTCTCACCGAATTCAAGCCTACGTTTCTCAAAAACTTCCGAAATACGCATTTGATCAAAAACCCGACCAAAACACCTACGAATGACCTGAAATTTTGCACGCACATCCAATAATCACCTAACGAAGCTACAGCAACTCTCGAAATTCCATTTCGACCCTCGGATCAAAATCTCACCTACCAACCGGAATTCTCCAAAATACTAACTTCGCCAATTCAAGCCTAATTCTACACCGGACCTCCAAAATCAATTCCGATCGCACTCCTAAGTCAGAAATCATCCCCCGAAGCGAATTGAATCACTGAAAATCACATTCGAGCCCTCTAACTCAATAGTCAACATCCTGTTGACATTTTCAAAACAAGTCTTCCTTAAAGAGACTAAGTATCTCATTTCCATCCAAAACCAATCCAAATCGACTCATTCACCCGAGACTCTTATAATAAGACATAAGGAAGAATAAAATGGGGGAAATGGGGCAGTAACTCACGTGACGATGGGCCGAGTCATCACATCCTCCCCAACTAAAACAAACGCTCGTCCTCGAGCGGGTCAAGAAACATACCTGGAACCATATAAGGAAGACCGAGAACCACACAAGACAACACCCAACTGGGCTCCGAAATATCTAGTCTCACCAACCGATTGGCCAAAGTCTTAACATCAGCTGCAAAGGGCCTCTCCCCAACTGGAATGTATGCCAGGATCCCCATACTAATTGTCTTTCTGCTCAAAGCATCGGCCACTATATTGGCCTTCCCTAGGTGATACAGAATGGTAATATCATAGTCCTTAAGCAACTCTAGCCATCTCCGCTGCCTCAAATTAAGGTTCTTCTACTTGAACAAATGCTGCAGACTGCGATGATCGGTGAATACCTCACAAGATACACCATATAAGTAATGCCTCCAAATCAAGCATGAACTATAACTGCCAACTCCAAATCATGTACATGGTAGTTCTTTTCGTGGGGCTTCAATTGACAAGAATCATAAGCAATAACTCTACCCTCCTGCATCAATGCACATCCGATCCCAACTCTCGATGCATCATAATATACGGTATAAGAACCTGTGGCTGAGGGCAAAACCAATACTGGAGCCGTGGTCAAGACTATCTTGAGCTTCTGAAAGCTCTCTTCGTACTCGTCCGACCATACAAATGGAGCACCCTTCTGAGTCAACTTGGTCAAAGGCGATTTAATAGAGGAAAATCCCTGGACAAATTGGCGATAATAACCTGCCAACCTAAGCAAACTACGAATCTCTGTGGCTGAGGTCGGTCTATGCCAACACTGCACCGCCTCTATCTTCTTCAGGTCGACATGAATACCCTCGCTGGACACCACGTGCCCTAAGAAAGCTACTGAGCTGAGCCAAAACTCACACTTGGAGAACTTTGCATAAAGCTTTTCCTCCCCCCAATCTCTGCAATACAACTCACAAATGCTGCATGTGCTCTTCCTGGCTACGCGAGTACACCAGAATATCATCAATAAAAATGATAACAAATGAATCCAGATATGGCCGAAATACACTGTTCATCAAATGCATGAACACTGCTGGGGCATTAGTCAGCCCAAAGGACATAACAAGAAACTCATAATGCCCATATCTAGTCCTGAAAGCAGTCTTCATAATATCCGAATCTCTGATCTTCAACTGGTGATAACCTGAACAGAGATCAATCTTGGAGAATACTCTCACCCCCTAGAGCTGGTCAAATAAATCATCAATACGAGGCAGGGGATACTTGTTCTTCACTGTTACTTTGTTCAATTGCCTGTAGTCAATGCACATTCTCATGGTACCATCCTTCTTCTTTACAAATAGCACCGGTGCACCCCACGGTGACACACTAGGCCGAATGAACCCCTTATCTAGGAGTTCCTGAAGCTGATCCTTCAATTCTTTCAACTCCACTAGTGTCCTACGATATGGAGGAATGGAAATGGGCTGAGTGCCTAGCACCAGGTCAATACCAAAGTCAATGTCACTGTCCGGCGGCATGCTCGACAGATCTGCAGGGAACACGTCTGGAAACTCCCTCACAATCGCGATAGAATCAATACTAGGAGTCTCGGCTCTCACATCTCTCATGAAATCCAAATATGAGAGACAACCCTTCCCAACCATACACTGGGCCTTTAAGAATGAAATCACCCAGCTAGGAACATAGTTAGTCATACCACGCCACCCGATCCTCGAAACACCTGGTATAGCCAGAGTGACTGTCTTAGCATGATATTCCAGAATAGAATGACACGGAGATAACCAGTCCATGCCCAGAATAACATCAAAATCTACCATGCTCAATAGAAATAGATCAACTCAGGTCTCCAGACCCCCAATAGTCACCGAACACAACCGATACACATGGTTTATAATAATAGTATCGCCTACCGGGGTATATACATGAACAGGTAAAGCAAGACACCCTCAGATCGTACCTAAATGATGAGCAAAACATGAGGACACATAAGAATAGGTGGAACCGGGATCACATAAGGCTGAGGCATCCCTGTGGCAGACTGAAATAATACCTGTAATGATGGAATCTGAAGCAATGGCATCTGTCTTGCCTCGAAGAGCATAAAAGCGAGCCTGACCACCCCCGATAGGCCTCCCCCTCTGGGGCGGCCCCTGGCTGCCTAACCCTCACACCTAGCTGGCGAGGCAGGTGCTGAAAAAACTGGACCAGAAGATGAGGACTGGACCCTCTGCTGAGATGAGCTAGCAGCTCGATGAGGACACTGCCTCCACATATGCCCAAACTCTCCGCACTTACAACAACTCCTGGGTGCTGGAGAATGGGACTGAAGGGAAACCCGTGCGTCGGAGTGACTAGATGACGCACTCAGCCTAGAAGAACCCTGAACAGATGGAGCTCGAGATGAACCCTGTGCTGGAAGAGCGCTAAGAGATGGCTGACTCTACCGAAAACCTTGATGACCACGACTTGAAGATGCCCCACGATACTCGGAACGGGCCGACTGAGCGGGCCTGAAAGATCGACCTCTACCTTGCTAAAACTGGCCCCAAGATAGAGCACCACTGAAACTGCCAGAACCTCGAGGCCTCATGGCCTCCCTCTCCTCTCTATCCTGACGGCGAGCCGTCTCAATATCACGAGCAATATCAACTGCATCCTCAAAGGACATACCCATAACTCTCTCTCGAGTCATCAGAACACGAAGGTGATAATTAAGTCCATCCACAAACCTCTTGATCCTCTCCCGATCAGTCGGAACTATCCAGGAGGGATGACGATCCAACTCAAAATATCTCGCCTCATACTGGGTCACAGTTATATCTCCCTATTAAGGCCACACAAACTTCCTACACAGCTCTTCTCTCTTTGACTGCGGTACCTACTTCTCCAGAAAGAGAGTAGAGAACTCTTGCCAGGTCAAAGGCATTGCACCTGCCAGCCTACCCCACTCATATGCCTCCAATCAAGTGAAGGCAGTCCAAGTAAACTGAAATGAGGTAAATGCTACACCACTCGACTCCAAAATCCCTACAGTCCGAAGCATGTGCTGACACTTGTCGAGAAAACCCTGGGCATACTCGCCCTAAGCACCGCTGAAAGAAGGAGGTTGGAGCCTACTGAACCTCTCAAGACGACACTGCTCATCGTCTGGCATAACTGGAACCACAAAGTCCTGAACTGGTGCAACCGGCTGAGCTGGAGCTGCTCCCGGTATCTGCAATCCCTGTACTACCTGTTCAGGTGTCCGAGCAGCGGGGGTCTGATTGCCTCCCCCGCCTTGAGAAGTAGCTACTATGGTAGGGGCTGAAACTGCCTGAGCCAGGCCAGTGCAAACTGATAATATTTGAGCCAAGGCCTTATGAAGGCCCGGAATCACAATGGGCACCGCCGGTGCCTGAACAAGTGCTGCTGGAATGTCTGCAGTTGGAGCCTGATCCTGTGCCGGGGCAACTGGTAGAGCAACAGGTGCTACCCTCGCGGCTCTGCCTCTACCACGTCCACGGCCTCTGGTGCCCTTAGTAGGTGGTATTGGGGGTCGTCCGCCTCGTCCTGTAGCGCGAGTCCTCGCCATCTGCGAGAGAATAGAACATAGAAGTTTAGTTCTCAGATCAACAAAGTAGCACGACAAGTATTTCAAGAATATGAAGTTTTTCCTAAAGGTTCTGTAGCCTCTCGAGGAAAAATACTAACGTCTCCATACCGATCTGTGAGACTCTACTAAACCTGCTCATGACTCGTGAGACCTATGTAACCTAGGCTCTGATATCAACTTGTCACGACCCAATTCCCAAACCCGATCGTGATGGCCGTCTCTCGTGAAGACAAGGACAGCCAACAGAACATCAACACCTCTTTAATTGTTGCTTAGCATGAATAAGTTTAAAACATTAGTAAAATTATCATAAGTGCAGAAGAAAAGTGATAAAGCAGGGAACCATCCCGATACAGCCCGAAATCATTATGTCATAAGTCACGAGCTACTACAGAGTTTACTAGAATTCTACAAGTCTGGAACTAGGAAAAAAGTCTAAAGATAATGTACATAACAGAAGATAAGGGAGTAAACGGGGTTGCGGACGTCAGCAGCTACCTCGTCACTCGTAGTCTGCCTAGTCTGGAAGGAATCAACGCTCAGGATCGAACTCTGCTCTGCCTATATCTACACACACGGTGCAGGGAGTAATGTGAGTACTCCGACACAGTGAGTAATAAAAATAAATAATGAATGAAGGCATGAAATCTCATGAAGGCACAAATAACGTTTGTGAGCACGTGATTTTTGCCTCACACGAATTACTCCCAAAGAATTCAAAATAAAATAATTTTTCCTTTGTGTGCAATTTTGTGAATTTTTACGGTATTTTCCACTATTGGTTGCATTTGTCTTTGCATGTTTATTCTATCTAAACTAATGAAAAAAAAATACAAAAATAGGTTGAATTTTCATTTAGGATTTAATTTTATAATTTTTTAGATAAATAGTAAATTACTTATTTTTATAAAATGAAGAAAAACATAAAAAATATTGCACTTTGCATTTTTGGTGTTTAATGGTGTATTTGGTATTTAAATATTAGAATAATTTTGGAATTAATTAGTATTTTAGGATAATTTGATAAAGAATTAATCTAGGTTTATATTTTTATTTTAATTAGAATTTTTGGGAAATAAAAGAAAAGGAAAAGAATTGGAAGAATTGGGCTAAATTCCCCAAATCCCAAAAAAACCCACCCCTGACCCGTCAAAGCACACACCCAGACCAGGCCCAATAAATACCAACCCGATCCGCCCCATCATTAAACGAAACGACGCCGTTTCCCCACCCCTCGAATCCTGGCCATTAGATCTCACTGATCCAACGATCCTCAGCCCTCACAACCACAAATATAAAACTGTTTCCTAACACCCAGCCCCCTGTCTCACTCACCCCCTCACTGTCTCTCAAACCCACTTAAAGACCAACCCCAATCACCACCGTCTTCCGCCACAGCTCCGCCGCTGCCGGAAATCACCTCCGCCGACGGAGCAGCCTCCAATTAACCCCAAAAATTACACAAGATAATCACCATCATCTCCTCTATCACATCCCCTAACCTATTTCCCTGGGAAAACCACCAATTTAGAGTAATTTCAAATCTAAGAACTGATAAACCTAGAAAATCAGTATTAGTCGACTCAGAGCTAATTAATGGTTTAGACCTACATGAGTCAATAGTTCTCAGTCAGAGCTATTGATTCATGAGGGTTTGATCCATTTTCAAGCCCATCGGAGTCCGGCCAAATTCCGGCAAGCCACCGGAGTTCTGTCAAGACTTCAAAGGGGTAACCTTCTTGTTGTCTTACATGTTTCTACGCCTTTCGTTCATTCATGGTACGAATAAAATTAAAGTCAGCCGTTGTTCTTAGTTTTCTCTTTTTTATAATAAACTGTCCGTCCTTCTTTCATTTTTTTTCTTCTGTTTATATGTCTAGTATAGCTCGAAACCTGAATGGATTTCATTACCTAATAGTCAATTTCAAATTGTATTGCCTTTAGTGTTTGTATGTTTCATAGCCTTAATCCATGTCTTGAGTAATTGACTAGTATATTGATTTAGTTTACTCACACGCTTAAATCGATTCCTGTTTGAATACTCAAAATGACATAGTATAGTTTTGGAATTTAGATGAGTCACCTGCATTTATAGGACTTAGAATTGATCCTGTTTTAGTTTACCCTCATAAATCATGCTCGAACGTTCAAATCCTTTAATTTGTCTTCTATTTTCTGGATGAATTGACTTCACTCTGACCTATTTAGTTTAATAGTTTGATGAATCAATTGTGGAATCAGTAATAACTTTGAAAACTAAGGAACATGAATGAGAATTAATCCTAGGAACCTAACTCAACTAAGCCTAAGACCTGAGATTTGAGTATTTTTCAAAAAAAAAAAAAAACAATAACTCCCAAAACTTTCAGATTTATGATTGAACCTAAAAGAGTTGTTTAAATACACAGTAAAGACTAAACAATAGTCATCTAAGAAATATAACTAGAGTTGACTAATTATGGTCAAATAATAACTAGAGTCCAATCTTAGAGTTAGCAGGCTATCCATTCATTGCTTTAAGGAATTTCAAGAGTACATTAAAGGGTATACAATTAGGGAATCAGATCCAAAAAAGGCATAAAAAGATGTGAAATGAATTTTAAATGAAGAGCATCTGTCCAAAATGAAATGGACAACATGTTCAGGCAACTAAATATATTTGTTGAAAGATAAAAAGACCCTTAATGAATGTATAAATGTTTAAACAAGTACATCAGCTGTCCAAAAGTAAGTGGACAACCTGCTGTACAGTAGATATACACTACATTTTAGAACTTTAGAATATAAAAAATATAAGACTCCATGCCTAGATAGTCCTAAGTGGAAATGACAGCCACTAGGATTTATTTTAAGCCAGGGCAACCTGTCTTTGCAAAGGGAAGCCTTATCTTTTCTAATATGCATATAAAATCAAACACTAGGACGAATTTTAGGACAAACATTCAGATATACACTAATATACAGAATATACATTGAGAACATTTGAGGGAAAAGAGAGGAAAATACAGAAATACAGCCCGAAATTACTGTTTCATTGATATTTGGCTTTACAAGTTGAAATTTTCCTCCCTTAGATCATTTTTTTTCTTCTTGTTCTGAACTTTGAGATGGCTTGAGGTTTGGTCATCGGGGTCATATCTGGTATTTACTGGTTGGTTGCATCTGAAGCTTGTTTTGGGTTTGTCTGAACTGCATTTGCCTGGGTTTAAGCTGTTGAATCACTGTTCCATTGAATTAGAGAGCAGTTCCGCTGCTCTACTACTATTGCTAACTTTGATTCTTTTTCTTTCCACTTCCAGTTACACCTCTTGTAACCATGTTGGTTGTGAAATAAAAATTGGTGAAAATGAATTGATGCGAAGATGTTGAAGCATGGGAGTCTGTTCAGTTTGCTATAAGATTTGTTTTGTTTTTCTTACTACAGCCCTTTTGTTTAATTTAGGTTTATAATCGGTTTGTAACTATTACTCGAAATGATTTGTATGTTGGCTCTTAGTTCATCCCTCCCTCCTCTTAATTTCCTTAAGTGATGAGTGCTTAAGTTCACTGAAGAACTGTGTATTTGTTAATCTCAGCAATATGATTTAGTTTGTAGTTCAGGTTAGCTGAGGGTACTATCAGGTCCTATCATTGATCTAGTGTGCGTGAATCTGGTAGTTCTATAGTATTTTGATCAAGCTATTATAATCGAACGTCTATTGTTCAGGAGGTGTAGAATTAACCTAGAGTTTAACCTATACTAATACGGATTCCTTCAAGTACTTCAAAGTTTTGCTATTTTGTTTGAATGTTAGTTTAAATTCGGAATTTGGGAAATATTGTGAGAATATGAGAATTGATTATAGGATTACATGTTTGTTTGCATAAACATGTATATTCTTTGGACACTAGGTGTTTTGGTTTTGTGGTCATTTAATTCAAGTAAGAATCTGCAGATTTGAAATCAGTTGTGAAGGCATCTTTCTTTAAATTAAATACTTCCCTTATGTGATTGCTTGAACGTAACCCCCTGCCCTTTTTCTCGTTTAATTTGGACCCACTCCATTGGCATTGGGCCTGCTTCAAGTCAAATTGAACCCGACTTACCATGGTCATTTTTAGCGATTTCCACTTTAGGCAGTCTATTCAATTAAATGGATCAAGTGTGGTCTCCATTTTGGAATGATTGTAATCCCCTTGAACTTTTTCCTTAATTAATTAGGTATTCTTTTAAAGAGTAGAGTGGAGGTGTGCCATATTAGGCAAAACATAGTTTATGACCCTCCAAATGTGAGTAATACTCTCTTCTGAAAATTAGAGTAGATTGAGGTGTACCATGCCAAACAAACAAATAAAAAAAACAATCAATTGGCCCTCGTTTTATTTAATCTTGAATTGATCCTAGATTCCGAGTCGTGCCATTTAGCAAATTCTATGGCCCTCGCAAAAGTGCAAACGCGTAGTTGCTTTAGGCGCATGTTTAATAATACTACTTTCCTAAATTCGGATGCATATTTATATGGCTCAAATCCAAAATCAACGATATTAAAATATGCTAAAAACCACGGGTGCATTTATGTAACGTGGCCCGAGACGTGTTTTAATAACGTTGCAATTTTCTTTAAAAATAACAATAAAAGCGGTTAAAAGTTAAAATTCGCACACAGTTCATAATTGTTTTAAAATCAGATAATTAAGCCGAATATAACAGTTAAGCGACCGTGCTAGAACCACGAAACTCGGGAATGCCTAACACCTTCTCCCGGGTTAAAAGAATTCCTTACTCAGATTTCTGGTTCGCGGACTGTTAAACAGAGTCATTCTTTTCCTCGATTTGGGATTTTGAACCGGTGACTTGGGACACCATAAATCTCTCAAGTGGCGAATCTGAATCTTTAATAAATAATCCCGATTTAATTGTCCTTTAATTGGAAAAACTCTCGTTATTATACCCTTCCTCTTCGGGTGTAGGTGAAAAAGGAGGTGTGACAACGCTATCTCAACCAGTAAAATCAGTTAAGCATTAAAACAGTAAAGTATCAAATAATTCTCTTTTAAAATAGTTAAAGGCAATATTTTTCACAAGTAAGCAATAATCAAAAACTTGCCCCTCGGGCTCAATATCAAGCTCTCAGTACAGTATCAGCCCCGCAGGCTCAGTATCAGTCAAACAGTACAACAGCAGCCCCTCGGGCTAACTCTCAAATCACATGGGTACCCGCGCTCACTGTGGGGGTGCAGACTCTGGAGGTGCTCCTATAGCCCAAGCGCTATATCATCATAAGGCCTGAAAGCCCGTACATATCAACATAAGGCCTGAAAGCCTTCTCACATTACACTCGAGGCCTGAAAGCCTCCTCACATATCACTCGAGGCCTAAAATCCTCCTCACATCACTGAATATACTCACATATGGCCCTCGACCTCAATCAGTCCAAAAATAATCATAAGCCCCTTGGGCATCAGTAAAACAAAAATGCTCAACTCAAACACTAGTTTAAATATTATTTAAATCTCAAAGTCAAGTAAAAATATAGCTGAGTTCATGAAACAGTGTAATTCAATTGGACTGAGTTCAAATAATATTTCAAATAGTGAGGAAATAGTGATGATAGCTCACAAAAGATTTCAAACAGTCGGCAATAAGCCCAAGTCATAGTGAAAAACAACAAGTCATAGTCAAATTCGCAGTAAAGTATCAACCGCGCTGGACGAAGTCACAATCCCCAATAGTTAATGACTGCGCGCTCGGCATTGAACGCGTGTCTCATCTCAACATAGCACTACGTTGTGCAAATCCGGTGTTTCAAACTCTCAGGACATCATTTAAAATCATTACTCACCTCTAGCCGCCCAAAAGTCTAGCTTGCTATGCCCTTTCCTCTCGAATCGACCTCCTCGTGCATCAAATATGATCAAAACACAAGGAATACGTTACAATAGGCTAAGGGAACACAACCTTATCTAAGACTCGAAAAATATCAAAAATCATGAAATTTGCAAAACTCGAGCCCCGGGCCCACTTCTCGAAAAATTAGAAAATTAACATCACAAGACTCCTTATCTCGCCACGAGTCTATACGTATCAAATTTACCAAAATCCGAGCTCAAATGCTCCCTCAAACCCCAAATTTTCATTCAAAAAGTCAAGCCCTAATTCTCCCCCTTTAATCAAATTTCCATGAATTTAAGTGTTGAATCCACAATTAAATGATGTTTCTAGACCATAAGACTCACCTCCAATCGATTCCCAGTCGAAAACCTCTTTAATCCTTGTCAAAAGCTATCAAGGTTACTCAAAATGGAGGAAATGGGACTTGGTTCGCGGATGAAATATTTAATAAAACCCTTCTGCCCAGGCCTATTTTCTTCTATGCGAACGCGAGGGACCTCTCGCGTTCGCGATGAACAAAATCCGCTACTTTCAAAATTACCCTTCGCGAACACGAAGGTCTGAGCCCCTCAACCTACGAGAACGCGTAGCTATACTGCGAACGCGAAGAATACTTCGCCTCTGAAACCTAGTCGTTATACACGAACGTGAGTACCTTCACGCGAACACGATACTTGATCACCTTACCTTACGCGATCGCAAGGCCTCAGCCACGAACGCGAAGATAAAAAATTGTGGCCTTCAAATTCCTTCTACGCGTTTGCGACTCCATTCGCGCGAACGCGATGGGCAAAAACCTACAACACTTTAGCTGGAAAATCTGCAACTTTTACAAGCTAGAATTGGTCCGTTTGACCATCCGAAACTCACCCGAGGCTCCCCGGACCTCACCCAAAAGCACCATCACGTCCTATAACATCATTCAAACCTGTTCCAATCATCAAAACATATCTAACAACGCTAAAATTATCAATTCTCACCGACTTTAAGCCTAAGTTTCTCAAAAACTTCCGAAATATGCATTTGATCAAAAATCTGACCAAAACACCTCCGAATGACCTGAAATTTTGCACACACATCCAAAAATCACCTAACGAAGCTACAACAACTATCAGAATTCCATTCCGATCCTCGAATCCAAATCTCACCCACCAACCGGAATTCACCAAAATACTAACTTCGCCAATTCAAGCCTAATTCTACACCGCACCTCCAAAATCAATTCCGATCACACTCCTAAGTCACAAATCATCCCCCGAAGCTAATCGAATCACCGAAAATCACATCCAAGCCCTCTAACTTAATAGTCAATATCCGGTTGACTTTTCCAAAACAAATCTTCCTTAAAGAGACTAAGTGTCTTATTTCCATCCAAAACCAATCCAAATCGACTCATTTACCCGAGACTCTTATAATAAGACATAAGGAAGCAGAAATGGGGGAAACAGGATGGTAACTCACGTGACGATGGGCCGGGTCGTCACAATGGGTTGTTCCTTACAATCCTTATCTATTGAGCAAATATAATTCTCATATCAATGTAGAAGTTTGCTCTGATATTAAAGTTGTTATACAAATATATTTGTAAAGGACATGATAAAATTTCATTTGGCTTACACGAAAATAATACAAATATAGAAATAGATGAGATAAAAGAGTATCAATCTGCTAGATAAGTATCACCTCCAGAAGCTATGTGGCGCTTATTTGCCTTTACTATTAGTGAAATTACTCCAAGTGTTTATCATCTCCAATTACATCTTGATGGGCTACAATTTGTCTCTTTTAGATAAACCGACACAATAAATAGTAACATGAAAGACCCTATGATGAAGAAGACGATATTGACAGAATTCTTCTTGATGAATGAAACAAACAAAGATGCTAAACAGCTTAAGTTGTTGTATAAAGATTTCCCACAATATTTTGTATGGTCATCTACTTACAAAATATGGACTCGACGACAACGAGGTAATGTTATCGGACGTGTTGTAATGTGTCATCCAACAGAAGGAGAAAGATATTATCTTAGACTATTACTAATGAATATAAGAGGACCAAAATCATATGAAGATCTTTTGACAGTAAATGGGATATGTTGTGACACATTTAGAGAATCTGCAGAAAAAGAGGATGGTTGCACTCTGACAACAACTTAGTTCAATGTATGTTTGAGGCTGCCTGCTATCAAATGCCTTATAGTTTAAGATATTTATTTGCTACAATATTAGTATATTGCAGCCCTAGCAATCCGAGAGAACTATAGGAACAATTTGAAGATTCAATGTCTAAAGACTTTAAGAGCCTAACCAGTATAGCAACAAAAGATATCTACCTTTCTGTCTTGAATCATATTAATGATATACTACATTCTACGGGATGTGATGTTAATGAATTTAACCTTGTTCCAGAAACTATCAAATGTTCAAAAATCGCAACTGAAGCGAATGAAGTTTATTAAGATAGAAATATCATTGTTAGTGATGAAGATTTACTGTTACATAAAAAATTAAATACTGAACAAAAAAAGGCATATGACATCATCCTCCAGAGAGTATTTGCCAACAAATCTGGAGCATTTTTTATTGATGGTCCTGGAGGAAGTGGTAAGACATTCTTATATTGTGCCTTATTAGCAACTGTAAGATCCAAAGGGTTTGTCGCATTAGCAACAACAACTTCTGGAGTAGCATCTTCGATCCTTCCAGGATGACGAACAGCTCATTCATGTTTTAAAATTCCGATAAATATAGATGAAAAGTTCACTTGCAATATCAGCAAACAAAGCTCACTAAAATCTTTGATTCGGCATGCAGAGTTGATTGTTTGGGATGAAGTATCAATGGCAAAAAATAACATAATTGAAGCTTTAGATTCTCTTCTAAAAGATATAATGGACACAAATACGCTTTTTGGCGAAAAACTAGTTGTGTTTGGAGGAGATTTTGGACAAACTTTACCTGTAGTTCGGAGTGGGAAAAAGGAAGACTTCATTAGAGAAAGCATATTGAACTCCCGAATATGGAATGAGCTTGAAAAACTACGATTATCAAAAAATATGTGTGCAAGAATTGATCCCTCTTTCTGTGAATATTTGACGCGAATTGGAAATGGAATAGAAAAGACAATATGGATAACAAAATACAAATCCTGAGATCTTTTATTATTCCTTATACTACTGAAAGACAACCGTTGGACATGTTATTCAAGATAATATATCCTGATTTGCATACTCTTTTTCAGGATTCCTTTATTTTAAATTCCCGTGTTATTTTGACGACTAAAAATGACTTTGTTGATGAAATAAATGAAAGGCTTATAATTCAATTTTCTAAAGATGCTAAGATATTTGTTGCAACTGGTGAAACTATTGAACCGAATGATCAAAGTCAATTTGAGAATTTTTTACATTCATTGAATCCTGCTAGCTTGCCTCCTTACAAACTAATACTGAAAAAAATTGCCCCGTCATGTTATTGCGAAATTAAAATCCTTGTGAAGGTTTATGTAATGGTACACGATTGATATGATGCGATTTTAAGGGTCATGTTATAAGCGCTCGAATTGCAAGTGGTGATTTTAAGAATACACATGTATTTATCCTCAGAATACCATTATTATCTTCAGGTGATGAAAAATTAACTATCTAATTTAAAAGAACATAATTTTCTGTACGTCTGTGTTTTGCTATGACTATAAATAAAGCACAAGGACAAACGTAAGATTATGTTGGAATTTATTTGCGCGAACCAGTATTTTCTCATGGCTAATTATATGTTGCTTTATCGAGGGCGAAGAGTGCAAACTGTAAAAAAATATTAATCCGACCTAATGCAGATAATGATGATGATCAGTCTACATATAACATAGTATATGACGAAATCATTCAAAAGGCCCTTCTATAACTTTGTGCCTTTGTTGTTTAAGTTCTTTGCATGACTATATATTTGTTTAATGAATGCTACTTCTCATTTTCTAGGTCTTGAAAAAAGGGAAAATAACATCTAATGATCTATTGAGCTCGAAATAACTTTTTGAAAATTACTATGCAACAAAGTTAGCTTGTTTACTTACAAAATCTTGACCAAGCTTTTATCCTTATGATGTGCAATATATGAATAAAACTATTGGCATTGGGAAATTCTTTCGGACAAGCAATAAGTCAAAGCATTAGTGTCTACAAATTTCAATATACGAAGACTTGTTAAATATTTCTGGTAACACTGATTAATGGTTCGAATTCAATTGAGAAAATCATTCTAGAAAGGTTAACAACATACCTACAAGTCTGTGAGTTTTGTTCTACATAGAAAGGGAACACATCTTTCAATCAAATATTAGCGAGAGGAACCAAAAGAAAGTCAAGCCATCAAGTGAATAGCTGAAACTAGAATCTTCCACACCATCAAGAAGAATGTAAAAGGTGAGCGTTGTCTTCTTAGGTATCTATAATTGAGATTTGGTTCTCTCCCCTGACCTTTCAATTGATATGATTGAAATATAATGTAGCTTAGATTTGCTTATTTCCTCACGATTCTGAGTGTATTTATGTTGTCTAATTGTAGGAAGTAGCTACTTTATTTAGGAATTTTGATTTACTAGAAAAGAAAACCTTTTGGGTTCTTACTCGGTGGTGGTGATCGATCATTAAGAACTAGGGAAGATGAATTAGGGAGAATGATATGCCGGTTATTCAAGTTTTGCTGCCTCAATGTTCTAGATTTAGAAGTAAACAATGTGCCAAATGTGCCCATTTGTATTAGCTTACCTGAAACAACTATTTCTTTAACCACATGAAATCTATTTAAATTTGATGTTTCATCTTAGTGTGGTTATTGAGCATTATGAAATCTTACTGTTTCAAAGGCCTCTATGTAGTCTTTATGATTGATGAGATGGTGTCATTTTGATTAAGTAATTTTTCTTTTTTCTTTGTTGTCACATATGAATACCAATATTGATTTTCATAAGTGTTATTAGAACTAAAAGAAAAGAACAGATTTACTGTTAGTACAGAACCCATGTTCTGCACTTCATATTCTGGAATTTGGTAAAAATTGCTAAAAGAACTATTGAAACAGATTTCTATGGTCAGGATAGTTGTTCCATTATGTGTTTTAAAAGAAAGAAAGAGGAAACCAACTGTATGGTCTTTGATTAGTCTGATAATCCAAGCATTAGGAACTCTTAAAAAATTTGTTCTCTCACAATTTTCTTCAAAAATGTCTTAAGAAAGAGGAAGTCTCATATACACTAGAGTTTCTTCCATTCTACTACGAGGCATGAATGTCCTTTATTGTTTGAAATTTGTGCCTTTGATAGGCCTGTTTATTTCTTGAACCATTCGGAGTTTGAGCAAATCCTTCTGTCACAGAAGGATTAAAATCACATTTATCATGAGATTTACAGTTTCTCTCAGCGCACAATAGCAAAGTCTGCGATTGTCAACGGAGTAAAATGGCACATCGCCAGAAAATGTTGCATGGCACTGTTCCGCAGAAGGAGAAGCTAATTACTCCAGAGAGTGGCGTTCAGAAGGAATTATCACCTCTAACTTTTGGTAGTTTCTTACCACAGAAATATCAATCGATCGAGGAAGTAGATGAAGTAAGTAGCTCAGAGGATGAAATCCAGTTAAAGGCAGTGAAAATGGAAGAGCAATTGAATTCAACAGTAAGGAAACTCCAGTATTCAGAAGCTAGCGGATCAGAGAAGCCCACACCTACGATAGCTGATGTTGTTCGTGGAAATCATAGTTTACAAATGGGTAAATCACTTTCATATGTGCCTCCAATTGATAGAGAAGGTAAGAAAGTAGTTAAACTATGTGAAGATCATCTGAAAACACAAGAGGAATATTGGAAAACTGCTCTGATAGGCTATGTGATTAGGAAAAATCCGTATGAGAAGGGTATGGAGAATTATGTGCTTAATGTGTGGAATTTTGTTACAAAGCCTAAGTTCTTATGCATGCTGAAGGGTACTGTATTTTTCGATTTAATTCCATAACGGACAGGGATCTAGTTCTGCAATCTGGACCTTACACATTCAGAAACAAGCCTATGGTGCTTAGAGTCTGGGTAATTGACTTCACTTTCAACAAAGATGTGCTAAGCACAATCCCAGTATGGGTGAGGTTCGCAGGATTGCCAATGGTATTTTGGTCTACTGAAGCACTAAGTAAGATGGCTAGTGATTGGTAAGCCATTATACACTGATCAATTTACTGCTCCTTATGAGAAAATTTCATATGCTAGAGTCTTAGTAGAAGTGGATGCTGCTCATATACTCCCTGATCAAATTGAAGTAGAAACTCCTTATGGGCAAATGACTCAAGACATTGAGTATGATTGGAAACCTAGCTTCTGTAATGAGTGTCTGAGATTTGGACATGACTCAATGGATTGTTGGTATAATGTGAAACATGAGAAGAAGCAGGAGCAAGTGGAAGAAGGTGAAGGAGAGGAAAAGGGGAGAAGGCAGAGGAAAAGAAAAAAAGAGGCAGGGGAAGATCATAAAACAAGTTTGGATTGTCAAGCAAAACCAAGAGGATGAAGATGATCAACCTACCAAAGATAATGTGGAAGTGATACAATGTATGAACATAATAACATAAAAAAATAGGAGAAAATGTACTGCCTAGAGGAGATACACAAAAGGAAAGCAATACTGCTGATATTGTAATCATGAATGCAGGAATGGAGGGACATACTGAAAAAGGAAAATCTGATGCTGTCTACATTCAGAAAGAGAGAAGTGGTCATCAAGCTGAGACTAGAACACCTGATACCTTAATATTGAAATGATAATTGCTACATGGAACATTAGGGGCCTGAATCAAGCCCTCAAGCAAAAGGAGGTGAGAACTCTTATTGTTAAAAATAAAATAGACATTATGGGTTGTATTGAAACTAGAGTAAAAGAGCATAATGCAAAGAAAGTGCAGGGAAAAATTGCAAAAGGATGGAATGTATGCTGTAATTATCAACATGCTGTTAATAGTAGAATCTGGATCTTATGGAGAAACACTGTGCAAGTGCAGGTGAGGCACATGACAGACCAATACATTCATTGCATTGTGGAGGATACTAGAACACAGTTTAAAACTCATCTTAGTGTCATCTATGCTCAAAATTATGGCAAAAAGAGAGAAAAACTATGGAATGATTTGAGACAAATTAGTATACCAGACAAGGAGACTTGGATATTATCTGGCGATTTTAATAATGTCCTGAGTTTTGATGATAGGATTGGATCTCCAGTAACAACTGCTGAAGTTCAGGGGTTTAAAGGAATGATTGATTACCTGCAGTTGACACCAGTAAGAGAAACACGATGAAGAGAAACATGATGGCGCTATACATGGACCAACAAACAAGATGATGGGAGTAGAGTATATAGTAAGATATATTGGGCTCTGGGGAACTGTAAATGGATACAACAATATGGCCGTGTAGAAGTAGACTATATGAATCCCTTAGTCTCTGACCACTTCTCTATCCTTATAAAATGTGGAAAAGTCAAGCCACTACACCCTAAATCATTCAGATTTTATAAAAATATTAAGGAACACCCTCAGTTTGGCACTGTGATAAAGAGAGTGTGGGAGTAGAATTATGATGGTGAGCCTATGCAAAGAGTATGTTGGATATTGAAGGAAATGAAGGAACAATTCAGGGGAATAAATGCATATATATGGGATCTTATAAACAGAAACTGGAAAAAGAGAAGGAAAGATTGGAGATTGTCCAAAGCCAAATGAAAAGCAGGCCTATGGATACACTGTTGATAGAAGAGGAAAGGCAAACATTAGAACAGATAGAGAAATGGAGCAATATAGCGGAGCAAGTGATCAGACAGAAAGCAAGAGCACTTTGGATTGACTGTGGAGATGCTAACACTAAGAGTTTATTTGGAAAGTCACCGTGTAATTGGAATTGGTGTAATTACTAGAGAAGTAATTACACAGCCTAATAATTACTCAGTTGTGTAATTACGACGACCTGTTTGTTTGTCATAGTGTAATTACAGTGTGATTACAAGTTTACTGTTTGGTTGCACAAGTGTAATTACACAGTTAGATTAAATTTTAAATTAAGTAATTATCAAAACTTAAAAGTTAGTATAATAAATATATGCCTATAAATTTTTATATGTATAAATGATATTATATTTGGTATTTAAGATGTATATTTTTTTTGAATATACATTAATAAATAATTATATATTTATAATTAATATTATAAAAATAATTTATCAATATATTTTAAATTAATAATATTTAGTTTCGATATGTACAAAAATTTAAAATATACATTTTTTGTAAGAACATCATGGAATTCGTATTTGATAAATTAAATTAATATTTATAAATATAATATCATAATATTTTTCAAATGTTTGACAACACTGATCTATCAATTCTAACTAAAAAATGAACAACATGAGACATGAGCCAATACTACTAAAACAAGTAAATTAGAACCATGAATATAACACAATTTAAAAATTCAAAAAAAATTATTTAGCATATGTCAAATTCCAACATAATAATAGTAAGTTCCACTATAATTTTAGATTAGGAAACATAATAAGTTTATAACCACATTCAACAATGAAATTTCACTTTAATTACATCACTTATTATATGAGAAGTTTGTAAATGACTTATTATTTATAATATTAGGAGGTGTAGTTTCAAAAAATAGAATTATAAAATAAAAAAAATAAAATATAAGCAATTGCATGAAATAAAAAGAAATAAAGAAAGAGAAATAATGTACAAAGAAAAATATTTTTTAAAATTTTAAAAAGAAATTAAAATGTAAAAATAAAATTTAGAAAATTAAAATAATAGAAATAAAAAGTTATAAAGAAAATAAATTAAAATAAAAATAAAAAGGAAAGAAAATAAAAAATAACCTTGTAATTACACAGTGTAATTACCACCAATTCTCACCTCTTCTTTGAGAATTGGAGAGTGTAATTGTACCCCTCCAATTTCACCCAATTCCATGCTCACCAAGTAATTACTTGGCCAAACAAATATGTCAAAATGTGCAATTACACCTAATTACACCCAAATCCAATTCCTATGTCAAAATGGTCTCTGAAGGAACGGGTCGGGCCTGGACACAGGTTGAGGTGAACGATTTTGACCGTTCGATCAGCTAGGTTTAACGGCTTGGATTCGAGACACCTGGAACGATGTCGTTTGGTTGATGTTAAGGCTGAATCGGACCGTTTGATCAAGTGAGATCAAGGGTTCAGATTCTCCATGCCCAAACGACGTCGTTTGGATGTCTGATGGGCGACGAATTGGGGCTGGGTCGGAGAGGTGTTTGAATTGGGCCTGTAAGGGGGTTTATTTTGGTTTGGGCCTGTGGAAATTTGGCCTGGTCCGAGTTTCCTCTTCTATTTTTGTTCTTTTCCCTTTTTTTCTTTAAAAATCCTAAATTAAAAACACATTCCTAGATTAAATCAAAAATTTAACTCAAATACTAATTAACTCCTAATAATAATTATCACACAAAACTAAATACTAATTAAAAATAAAATCACACAATTTGGTCATTAAAGGCTAAAAAAATTGTAAATCACATTATTTTTTGATTTTTCGTATTTGTAAAGCGCCCTTGATTACTCCTAATCGTAAAATTAAATCCTAGAATGGAAAGTCAATACATTTTTTGTATTTTCATCAATTTAAACAAATAAACATGCACATACAAACGCCAACAATAAGAGAAAAATAATACAAAATCCGCAAAAATTGCAAGCAAACACAAAACTATTTTATTTTGGATTTTTAGGAGTAATTCTCATATAGGGCAAACATCACGTGCTCACAACCCCCTCTATTGATTTGGAAGAGCCATGGTGTTTAAAGTTTCATTGTCAATAAACTTGAGGTTCATGATCTCTGAGATATTATATATGTCGAGGATTCATGGTTCCTCTCATGTGTACTTGACATCTTGAAATGAATGGCTTGTTATTGAAATTGATATTGATGTGAAATATCTGGAAATGATGTGAAATGTGGGAAATAAGAGATTGAGTTATGAAATATGGCCTAGTGCCAAGTATGCTGTAATGATTGTGGCCCCATGTGCCAATTAATTGATATGTGAAACCTATGGACGGGCTTTGAAACACATAGGTGTATAATATGATATGTGAACCCTATGGACGGTCTATGAAACGCATAAGGGTATAATATAAAATGTGGAACCTATGGACGGGCTATGAAACGCATAGGTGTGTAACATGATATGTGAACCCTATGGACGGGCTATGAAACGCATAGGGGTATAATATAAAATGTGGAACCTGTGAACGGGCTATGAAATGCATAGGTTTATAATATGATATGAGAACCCTATGACGGGCTATGGAACGCAACCTAGAGGTATGGAAATTATGTGAAAGCTATGTGATCCATTTTATTTGTTGATGTGGGGATTGTTAAAGGTTGTGATTTGCTTTTATGATCTCTTTATTCTTGTTTGATAGTTCTTTCTAATTAGATGGTGTTTAGTTATACATACCAGTACAATTCAAATGTATTGACGTCCCTTTTGCCGGGGGCGCTACATTCGTGTTATGATTGTAGGTGATTTTATAACAGGTAATTCAGCCCATCGACAGTAGTGCCTCCTCTCCATCACATCAATTACATTGGTGAGCCCCACTTCCTCTTGGGGTCATGTGTGGTTCATGCCACCTTCTTTTGAGTTTATTATGTATTGTAAGGTATAGCCGGGGCCTTGTCGCCGACAAGTATTGGTTGAGTTCCTAGTATTCATAGAGGCTCCGTAGACACAATGTGGGTGGTGTATAAAAGTATTTTGGGTAGTAACTGTACGGTTCGGAATCGTGGTCCACGTTGGTAAATGTTGTATGTATTTTTTTTTGCAAGTACTTGGTATCAAATTTTGGAAATGATAAAAAGTAGAAATGAACTCAAGTTTTAAGTTTATGCTTAAGTCTTAAATTTCTATTTCAGAAGAATAATGTGTATTGGAATGACGGGGTAACGCGTGGGATAAGAAAGGAAATTCCAGGTCCGCTTGACTGGGGTCCTCCGGTTGAGCGCCGGTCGTGCCCCTCGGTTTTGGGGCGTGACAGAAGGTATGAAGAAAGATGTTGCTAACTTTGTTTCTAGTTGTTTGACATGTCAGCAGGTCAAGGATGAGAATCATTAACCCGCATGACTACTACAACAAATTGAGATTCCAGAGTGGAAATGGGAAAGGATTACTATGAATTTTGTCACTAGGCTACCACGAACCCTTAGAGGCTATGACTAGGTATGGGTGATTGTAGATCGACTGATGAAATCAACACACTTTTTTCTGGTGAAGAATACATATGGTGGAGTCAGGTATGCGCAGATATTTATGAACGAAATTGTCCGACTTCACGGAGTTCCAGTATCAATCATCTTTGATAGAGGATCACAGTTCACTTCACACTTTTGGAAATATTTTCAAGAAACATTAGGTATACAAATAGATCTTAGTACTTCATTTCATCCACAGACAGACGGACAATCTGAACGTACTATTCAGATCTTGGAGGATATGTTGAGAGCTTGCATTCTTGAGTTTGGAGGTAGTTGGGACACTTATCTACCTTTAGCTGAATTTGCTTACAACAATAGCTTCCAGTCCAGTATTCAAATGGCACCGTACGAAGCATTGTATGGTAAAAGATGTCGTTCTCATATTGGATTGTTTAAAGCTAGTGAGACTAACTTATTAGGACCTGCCTTAGTACAAGAAGCAATGGGCAATGTCCAGTTGATCAGACAGAGATTGCTTACAGCTCAAAGAAGACAAAAGTCTTATGCTGATAAGAGAAGAAGAGATTTAGTGTTTACAATTGGAGACAAAGTGTTCCTACGAGTCTCTCCTATTAAAGGTGTGATGCGGTTTGGGAAAAGAGGCAAGCTGAGCCCCAGGTTTATAGGACCGTATGAGATACTAGACCGAGTGGGAGTGGTGGCTTATCGTTTGGCACTTCCTCCTGAGTTGTCCTTTATTCATCCAGTGTTTCACGTCTCAATACTAAGAAAATGTATATCAGACTCATCTCAGGTGATTGAATCACCTGTTATACCGCTTGATGAGAATTTATCTTACGAGGAGGAACCTATGGCTATTGTTGATAGGCAAGTAAGAAAGCTACGATCAAGGGAAGTTGTATTCGTTAAAGCTTTATGGAGAAATCATACCGTTGAATAAGCTACTTGGGAAGTAGAAAAAGACATGCAAGCGAAGTATCCCCATTTATTTTAATCTACAGGTACGTACTAAAGTTAAATTCGAGGATCGAATTTCATGGGGGGGGGGGGGAGGATGTAATACCCTATATTTTAAAAAAGGGTAATAATAATAATAATAATAATAACAATAATAATAATAATAATAATAATTACAATAAAGTAACTACAAAAAAAACAAGAAAACAATGGAATAAAAAAAAAAGAAGGCATAATATAAGTGGGCTTAGCCCATGTCGTGACTAAAGAGTGAAAAGAGGAAAAAAAAGAAAAAGAAAAAAGAGAAGAATAAGATTTAAAGGGCACAAAGCCCTTTCTCTGGAAAACATTGAAATCAAACAAAAGGGGAAGCAACAAGCTGTGCAAAAAGGAACAGAAACAACGAGTTTCCGAGAGGAAAAAAAGGGAAAAGAAGAAGAAGAAGAAGAAGAAGAAGAAGAAGAAGAAGAAGAAAGCTTTGGGCAAAGGCTTTAAGAAGAACTGAGAGTTGAAATTGGTAAATCTCTCCTTCGATTCAAGAGATTAACCTTCTTCTTCTCACATGTTGAATTATTTCATTTTATTTGTGCAATTTCATGTAGTATAAAGAAATTCAATATCAACTTTCTCTTATATAAAAAGAAATATAGAATTACTATAGAGATAACAAGTCTATAATGGTTTGGTTTCAGTACTGATAGGTCCAATTTTAGAGAAGTAAATTATACTAATTAGTTTGAAATTGATAGAATTATGGACTAGTTTTATGATTAAATATAAACTCACAAATTTAGACTCAAACATGAACCCCGATAATTGGGTGTTCAAAATTAGCTATGAATTAGTCTAAATAAAGAAATTAACATGAGATCGATATTATGTAAATATAGATTGATTGGAGGAATTTGTACGAGTTTCTTGAGGTGAAACAGTTGGTATTTCAGCAAGAGTGCTGTGAGTAGTTATCTTACCGCAGTTTGTATTTTCATAACTTGCATGATTTACACATGATTTTTAATATGGATATGTTACCGATTATTTTAAGTTGCATGTGGGACAAGTCTTTTACTCGATATGATACCGAAAGAGTTATTTGAGATGAATATCGTGCTTTTAAATATTTTCGTTGTCACTAGATCTATTTACTGTTACTTGAATTTATCGTTATCAAAAAAAATTATATGATTTGATTAGAACCGAAATGTCCTATATTGTTTTAAAGTATTTTCTACGAGTATATACGGATTATAGAGACAAGTATAAATGAGAGTAGATATTAAATGACCCCGTAGCTAACAGTGGGTTCGTTAGACCTGACACATCTTGTAATTACAGATTACCGTTGTAGCCCTCGCTAGTGGGAAGGTAGAACTAGCGTCCCGTTACCGATTTTCTCGAGTAGGGATACCGTTATATTTGACTTCTTGTGAAGAAGTCCACGGTTATACCGATTACATGATTCGTTCATTGAAACCTCCCAAAATGTGAATACTGATATTATACAGTGGTTACCGAGTTTATTACTGAATTGTGTTTGTATTATACTACAAGAAAAGTATGATGAGACTGAAAATTATTTATTGTTTATGAAAGGACATTTTTATGTTGTTTTCTATTTGATATACTAGCATGTTTTCTGACTTGTCCCCAAATTAAAAACGGTTGTGGTTAACTGTTATTACTCACTGAGCTAGCGACTCATTCCCCGCTAAATTTTTTACATAGACAGCAGTTGACGCAGGCAAGTATTTCGTTAATTATAGCGCACAGGTTGAGAATTCTTGGTGAGCCTCGCACTTGTTCGCGTGGGCAGAGATTTTTATCAATTGTTATGGTCTTTTCTTTGAATTCTTAGAGTCACTCCATAGTCATTCTTTTAGTGTTATGCGTATTATTTTGCTATTAGTCTTATGTCGAGTATCATTCTTTATTATCAAAGTCGGAGATAAATTAGTATTTCTGGTTGTTAGTGGGTTGATTAGTCATGGTGAAGACTATTTTGGTTCATTAATAAGTTGGCGATTGTTTGAATTGCAATTAGGGTGTTTGGTTGCTGATTTGGGATAGGAAACACTTTTGGGAAAGTCCAAAAACAGGGGAAACTCTGTCCGATTTTCTATAAAATACCGATGAGGCTTACTTGGGAGCACTTGCTTCTAAGCGCCTGTCTCGATCCTTAACTGGGTCGTGACAAAGTTGGTATCAGAGCTTAGGCTTTAAGTCCCGAGATATGGATCAATATTTAGGAGAGTCTTGTTCATGGGTATGTAGGCACCCATACTTATGATCTTGAGGCTACTGAACAACTAGGAATGTTTTCCCTTCTTTCATTCTTTGATCGTGCGTTGAGATAACTTTGAGATTGACTTTGGAATATTTCTTTCTCAGATGGCTAGGACACGCACACCCTCGTCTGCTGGACGTGGTAATACCTGGGGTGGTGGTCAAGTTGGGGTTCATCACACTAGAAGACAGACTGCTCCTCAACCTCAAGTTGGGAAATGGGTCAAACCCAAGTTGTTATGCCAGATCAAGTGCCAGAGCAGGGAGTTCAGAATGCTCCACCACTAGTGCCAAATGTTGTACCTACAGTTGCCTTACCTGCAGATGCAGTGGCAAGGTTATTAAATATGTTATAGGCATTGGTGCCTACTTAGGGAGGAAGTCCAGCTCCTCAGGCTACTTTACAGACACAAGCACCGGCACAGACTCAGACTTTCGGAAATAAGGAAGTATCCCTACAAGAGTTTCTGAAATTGAAATCACCAAAATTTACATGTTTCGATTATTCAGCAGATCCTCAAGGTTTCTTGGATGGGACACCCAAGACATTACATGCTCTTAGATGTTCTAGTGAGAGAGTCGTGGAGCTCGCATCATACAAACTAGAGGATATGGCCAACACATGGTATGAAATTGTATTGCTAGGAAGGCCAGCAGGAGCAGCACCACTGACATGGGACGAGTTCACTAAGTTGTTTAAGAATCATTTTCTTCCAGACAGTCTGATGCAACAATATGCTAGAGACTTTGAGAGATTGGTTCAGATTCCAGATATGGATGTGTCAACATATAACACTAAGTTCTGTAAGCTGGCTATATATGCTCCTCACTTAGTGCCTACTGAAGAAGCTCGAGTTCAGAGGTTTGTTGATGGATTGGTTGGTCGTCTATACACTGCAGTAGCCCCACATATGAAGACTTTATCCTACTCTGATATAGTCGACCTTGCTAGAAAGATTGAAAACAAGGGACGTGAGGAGCGTGCAGCTAGTGATTTACGTAAGAAGGCCAATACAGGAGGGGTTTTCAATGGTGGTTTTAGTGAAAATAGAAGACCAGGAAATCAGGGACAACAACAACAACAAGGCTCTCAGACAGGGACTCACATGTCTTCACAGTCCACATACAGACCACATTACAGACAAGGTAATAGAGGACCATCATCTTCTGGACATCGTATTTCTGGGCAGATATATGCCACTACTCCAGTCTGCCAAACCTGTGGTAGATCACATTTGGCCAATGTCGTGTTCTAACTTGATTGTGCTTTCAGTGTGGCCAGTTGGGACATCACTTGAGGGATTGTCCTCAGCCTCCAAATAATTTCAACCAGGCTTCTATTCAGTCAGCTGCACCGACTCATACTACTCGTAATACTTCAGGTTCTACAGGTACAGGAAATAAAGGTCGAGTTGCTGGAGACCGTGCTACAGTGAATCAAGGATAAGGCAATGCTGGTAAAGGTCAGGCGAGAGTTTTTGCACTTACTAGACAGGATTCTCAGGCCTCGAATACAGTGGTTACATGTATTCTTTCTATATGTTAATTTGATGCACTTGCGTTGATTGATCAGGGATCTACTCACTCCTATATGTCCTCGTACTTTGCTTTGAGATTTAGTAGACAACCCGAGCTATTGAATGATCCTTTTCTAGTTGTTACTTCTGTTTGGAGAGTCTCTGTTAGCTGAATACGTCTATCGTGCTTGTAAGATTCGGGTTGAGGTTAGAGATACTCTAGCTGACCTTATAGTACTTGATATGATTGACTCGAACATGCTGATGGCAATGGATTGGTTATCTTCTTGCTATGCTATAGTCGATTGTCAAGCAAAGATAATTAAGTTTGAGATACCAAATGAACCCAGTTTTATTCTAAGAGGGAGTCAGGTTCCAGAGACTTGCAAAATTGTATTTTTTATGAAGGCTTAACGACTTCTAAAGAAAGGTTGCTTGGGTCTCTTAGATATTGTAAATGACACAAGAAAGGAAATAGTTAGTATAGAAAATATACCCGTAGTGAGAGAATTTTCTGATATATTTCCTGAGGATTTACCAGGATTGCCTCCAGTACGAGAAATAGACTTTCATATTGATTTGCTACCTGACACGTAGTCCATATCGATACCCCCATATTGAATGGCACCAGCAAAGTTAAGGGAGCCAAAGCAACAGTTACAAGATTTGTTAGATAAGGGTTTTATTAGACCTAGTGTATCACCATGGGGTGCACTAGTACTGTTCATAAAGAAGAAAGACGGATCTCTGAGAATGTGCATTGACTACAGGCAGTTGAAAAAGATAACAATTCGTAATAAATATACTTTGCCTCATATAGATGACATGTTTGATAAGTTATAAGGAGCTGCCCACTTTTCAAAGATTAACCTCCGTTCGGGTTATCATGAACTTATAATCGAAGATGAAGATATTTCTAAGATTGCTTTCAGGACTCGATATGGACACTATGAGTTTCTTGTGATGCCTTTCGGACTGACTAATGCTCCAACGACATTTATGGATATAATGAATAGGGTGTTCAAGCCGTTTCTGGATAGATTTGTAATAGTATTTATTGATGATATCCTGATATATTCTCGTAGCCAAGGAGAACACGAGAATCATCTCAGGAATGTATTGCAGACATTGCGAGAACATCAACTTTATGTTAAGTACTTGAAGTGTGAATTCTGGCTAGACTCGGTAGCATTTTTGGGGCATGTTGTATCCAAAGATGGAATTATGGTAGATCCTAATTAACGGCTTAATGATTTGGGGGCGGATTACTCAATTTTCTTGTCGGATAAACCATTAATCTGTTAAGAATATTTATATTTACACTTTTATCCTTATGTATATAAAGTACTATTGAAACCCTAAATGACTAAATCCCTAATTTATATTTTTTAATTCTCAATTGTCTGCCGCCACTAGAGTTAGAGAATTCCTCAATCTTGTCTCACTCTTGAACTAAGAAGTGAGAGGTCGCAAAATCGAAATCTCAATGATTAATACGTATATGCATCTATGAGTAGTCTTGAAGGTATTAAATATTTGGTTAATAAGTGTATGAGTATGAGTAGTCTTGAAGACTCCTCAATTAAAATATATTGTTTGGTTAGATCTTCGATGGTATTAAAACGTTGGTATTGATTTGAAAGTGTTTGGTATTGATTGAATGATCCTTCAGAAAACTTCTATTTGGTTTAGCCAATAAGTCGCCCGATAATTGTTAATCCGATACCAATCCGCCCATTGGATGGCTAGCAGATTACCACATTTATAATCCGTAACCTTTAAGCGTAATTATCTGCCCGATATGCACCCATACTCCCGAGTTTTGTGGTTTTAGCACGGTCGCTTAACGATTAATATTTCGCTTAGTTATCTGAATCGTTACATGTTGAAAACCTTTTATGTGTTACCGCTTTTAATTATTTAAAATAATTATGAAGTTTATTTAAACAAATCACGATGTCTCGCAATTGTTGTTTTTGTACATATCGCAAATCACACAACATATCCGTGATTCACAATATGTTTTTTTAATTATTTGAAATTGTAGTCCAGTCACGTGAATGCACTCTTAATTTGGGATTTTACGCATCATGGCTATTCCATGAGAATCGTACCCATAGTTACAATGATTTATTAATCGCACCTAAAGCAAGCTACGGATGTTTATAAGTTGCTTAATTTTCTAAGGTTTGAATTTGTTTGAAGGTCATGAATTATGGTAAAAGGAACTGTTGGGGTCAAGATTTTGTTCATTCATATGGACAAAGAAATTTGATACGTCTAATTCAAATCAAGAGCTAGCAATGATTTTTAGTTCACTGATTTACTACTGGGGAATTCATTGGAGTCTACACATTTGGATTACCATGAGATGAAAAACCATAATGCAATTAAATATTCCTACTACAGATTTCAACAAGTTAAAATCATAGAGATTAGCTTACTTATACTGTTACTCCACGTTAAAGCGAGGGCGATGTGCACATATAGCCTTTAATAGCACATGTCTTTATTTTTAAGCCGATGTTTTACATGTCTTTATCCATTGCTTTAATAAACTTTTACCTGCTTGGACGAAAATACCCTTCTGTTATAAGCTTATACCTACGCTCCTTATTAACGATTACCAGCAGCAGCACGTAACTACCTTCTGAAGCAGCAACAACGACTGTGATCGTCCAAAATTGCAGAAGCTTCTTATCCGATTTCAAACGATAAAATTCAACTTTCTTGTCCAAAAATCGACATAAAATTATAGTAAATTATGCTTTTGTATGTTTTTGTTAATTTTTATTTCGTTACTAGGAATTTGATGCTAGAAATTTGTTTTTTTTGCTTTTCTGGATTGATAACGTTAAGGACATCGCGTCTTGTGATTATTCTATAAATATTGAAGACATAATGTTAAGGATTTGGTGTTCTTTACATGACACATAGTTTCTTGATTTTGCAAATTGTATTGAAAAAGTTAAGGAAATTGTGTTCTTAATGTTTTTGCTGTTGTTCTAAATATTAAGGACATAATGTCCTGGTTTTGCAAATAGTTTTGAAAAAGTTAAGGGCGCTTGGTCCTTAGCTTAGAGTTTCAAGTTCAAAAGTTAAGGACGCTTCGTCCTTAACTTACAATTACAAAGTTCAAAAGTTAAGGACACATGGTCCTAAGTTAGATTAACAATGTCAAAAGTTAAGGACACTCGGTCCTGAAGTTTGAGTTCCAAGTTCAAAAGTCAAGAATACTTGGTCCTGAAGTTAGACTAAAAAGGTCAAAAGTTAAGGACAGTTGGTCCTTAACTTTGACTTACAAGTTCAAAATTTAAGGACACATGGTCCTGAAGTTTGAGTTCCAAGTTTAAAAGTTAAGGATTCATGGTCCTGAACTTCAAGTTTCAAGTTCAAGTGTCCTTAACTTTGAATATTAAGTTCAAAAGTTAAGGACACTTGGTCCTTAACTTTGATTTCCAAGTTCGATCAAAATTTAAGGACCCTTGGCCCTTAACTTGGTCCTAAACTTACAGTTCCTATCCTTAATTTATACAAGGATTGCTTTATAAATATGTCTTGAATTTCCCGTTCTCTTAACTTGAAGGATGGAAATAATATGTATTGTATTAGCTTTTAATGGTAGATGGGCTGAAGACTATAAATATCTTGATCATCTAACAAAAATTGTTCTAGTACCTGAGGCAATTAGATTTGAAGATTTCATTAAACAGGTCGTTGAAGTTATTGAATTGGATAGAGACAAATTTGAAGCAATGATATGGTTTGATATCAACTTGGGAACAAGAAAGGGAGTGATTGTATCCAAAGATTTTGATCTTCACACATGTATAGAGTTACTAAAAATTCATTCACTCTTCAAAGGTTGTCGTTTCATTGTTGATGTTTCGGAAAGAGTTTTTGGATCTACAAGTAGGGGTGTGCATTCGATTTATCGATTCGATTTTGACCCTTATCGATAATTACTTATCGATTATCGATTTGTACATATGCTTATCGTTATCGTTTCAATATGGTTTCAATTTTTTCGATTTCGATTTATCGATTTTGGGGGCTTATGGATTCGGTTATTGATTACACCAATAAGAAAATTTGCGGGATTTCATGGAAAGTATATCGCTATAAACGCGCCTAACTAATATGGACAAAAAGAAGCTAAAATAAGACGAACACCATTTATAATATAAAAATTGTGTCAACAAGCACATGTAACAAAACTAAAGTAAGGGATCAAATGTATTCCACCAATACTCCAACGGTATAAAAAAACAAAACAAAACAAAACACATCATCACGGCTAATTCTGTTTTCCATTAATTTGAACTTCATTCTCTTGATCTTTAAATATGATCATTCCTTAAATGTGGTAGAGGAAATAATAGGGTAAGGGACTTAGGGTAAGGAAATGGTATAGACTAGGGAAAATAATATTGTATAGCCGCTACTAAAATAGCAGCGGAATATATATACATTATGTCTTTTATATTATTCTACACAAATAGGTAATTACTCATTTAACAAGTGTCTACAGTCTAGGGGTGTGCATTCAATTTATCGATTCGATTTTGACCCTTATCGATAATTACTTATCGATTATCGATTTGTACATATTCTTATCGTTATTGTTTCAATAAGGTTTTGATTTTTTCGATTTCGATTTCGATAACAAATAATCTATTTGATTTATCGATAAACCGATTCGAATGCACACCCCTATCTACAAGCACCTTTGAACATGTCAACAGAGAAAATCAACACTATAATCAAAATAAATGTCAACAGATAATGAAAATAGATATGGTTGAAGCTGAACCAATAACTGAAGAGGTGCTTCAAATATTTGATTCTATTCAAGTGGAAAGACAAAGCATTATAGAGATTGAGAACGGACAGTCTTTGGGTATTCAAGTCTTAGATAGTGCATCGGTAATAGAAGATATTGCTGAAAAAAACTCTACTCAACTAACTAGATGGAGCTCAAATTCAAAACAAAAAGAATACCCAACTACAATATTAAGAGGAAATGCTTTGTTGGATGAAATAAAAGTAGGATCAATATTTGACAAAAAGAAGAGTATAATTAACTATTTTTCGAATATAGCAATTAAAGGACGTTTTGAATTCAAGCTTATTAGATCAAGCTTAACAAGATATTCATTGAAATGCAATGATGATAGGTGTGTGTGATATGTGCATGCTTTCAAAGTTAAAGATTCAACACTGTTCAAGATAGTGAAGATTGAGAAAAATCATGAATGCTCAGTTAACACTATGAAAGCTGATCAAAGACATGCAACTTCAAAGTTGATTAGTAGTTACATTATTGACAATCTTCGAGACCCTAGGTTTGAAGTTACACCAACTTTTGTGATGGTAGAAATGCAAAAATTGCATGGACCAGACATTGGGTATCACAAGGCGTGGCATGCTATTCAACGTGCTTCAGCTTTAATAAGAGGAACTCCTGAAGAGAATTACGAATTATTATCTTCATACTTGTATATGATGAAAAGTAAAAATCCAGGAACATATACTAACATAAAGATAGACGACAACAACAGGTAAACAATCAAAAAAGAGATTATTAGTCTGTTTTATAAACTTTAGGACATGTTGTCCTTAACCAGTGAAAAAGTTAAGGACGTGTTGTCCTTAACTTTGACGTGTACAGTCAAAACATTAAGGGCACTTGGTCCTTAACTTAGAGTTGCAAGTTAAAAAATTAAGGACTGCTTGTCCTTAACTTTTGAACTTGTAAAACTCTAAGTTTAGAACTTCGTGTCCTTAACTTTTGAGCTTGTAACTCTAAGTTAATGACTGTGTCACGACCCAAAATCCACTAAGGGTCGTGGTGGTGCCGGACACAACTGTCAGGCAAGCCAACTAGAATACTTAATTTAAATTCTCGTTATAATAATTTGAAAATATTTCTTTTATACAATTTAAACAAGACTCAGTATGTTCCTCCAAATGAATAATGAAATATTTAAACAACTTGTAAGATCTCCAAATGAATCCAAATATATCCCCAGAACCCGATGTCACAAGTACATGAGAAACTACTGATAAGGAAAATAAAATACAAACTCAGTCCGAAATACGGTGGACAAGGAATAAAATATAAAGGCTGAAAGGAACTACACTAGCTGCGGTCGCCTCGAATGATGCAGCTCACCTAGTCCCAAAAACATCAGTGCTGCTACGCCCAGTAGGCCGCTAGAGGTATATATACATGTGCAACAAAAATGCACAGAAGTGTAGCATGAGTACGTAATCAACGTGTACTCAATGAGTATCTCGCCTATTCTCGAAGAAGTAGAGACGATATGGCCAACTTCGACACTCACTAGAGGTCATTTAACAATACTAAAAAAAAAGCGAGGAAATCATGAATTTATATAGTAGTTCTAATTCGAGAAGACAGAAAACAGATAAACACCTTCAATATTTAATCAAGGGCTTCCAAGGTTTATTATTTATTATCTTTTCAATTTATATCAAGCCACGAAGGGCCAACTCCACATTTAAAATTCTCAAGTGACAAGTAACATGCGCAAATCACACCGAGGCGATGGCCCGATCCAACAGGAATGTAAACTGTGCACCGCCGAGGGTCGAGCGGCCCGAACCAATAGATGCATCTATTTAATCTGCCAAGGCGTTCGGCCCGTTCCATAAATAAACACATACCCTGCTCGCGAATCACGCATGCAATGCATGTACACATAAAATACATGCTCAAATAGCAAATTAAGAATTTATCGGGGATATTTATCCCATTAAGGCAATTCCTCTATTTAACAATTCAGGGAATGATGTTTAATCTCTTGTTAAATTCATTTACTAATCAAAGGTGATTTAAACAAGTTATCAATGGGTTCAAAATTAATCCAAGTATAACATGCTGATGGGTCCTAACTACCCGGACAATAGCATAATAGTAGCTACACACAGACTCTTGTCACCTCGTGCATACGTAGACCCCACATATAGGAGCACATAGTCAATTATTTCACCTATGGGGACAATTCCCTCTTACAACGTTAGAAAGGATACTCACCTCGCTTCGAAGACTCATAACCGGCATTCCACGCCCTTTCGAGGACTCCAATTGATGCACCACGCTCCAAGAATAGCCAACGGTTATGTAAATCCATTAATATATGCTCAAATATTCATTATAAACTAATTTATAGAAATTCCTAACTCCGATTTGGAAAGTTGACCAAAACGCCCTCGGGCCAACGTGTCCGGAATCCAAAATTTTTTCGAAGATACCCATGAACTCACAAACTCAAATATATGATTTCCTCTTAATTCCATACTCAAAATCGTAGCTAAATTCCAAGAATATAATTTTTTAGGTCTTCCTACCAAAACCTCAATTTTCTACAATTTTCCAAGTCTAAATCCATGTATAAACCTTGTATTTAACTCAAAACTAACATAAATTACTTACCTCATGACAAGTGACAAAAATTGCACCTCCAAGCTACTCCCCATCGACTCCAATGGGAGAAAAATAGGGTTGAAATGAACTCCCCATCTGCCTCAGCTGCTTCCGCTTCTCCGAAATTATTTCCGCTTATGCAGTTCCGCTTCTGCAGTCCTGGGCTCCAGCCAATTTCTACTTCTACGGACGGCCCACCGTATATACGGTTCGGCTTTTGTGGATTTTGGGCCGCTTCTGCGGTCCACCTTGGGCCTCCATGTTTCGCTTCTGCGACCAGCCTCCCGCAGATGCGGTTCTGCTTCTGTGAAACTTTGACTGCATTTGCGGTCCTCCCCAGAATCCTCTCTTCCGCTTCTGCTTGTCCCTCTCCACTTCTGCGGGGCCACTTCTGCGGTCCCATTTCCGCAGAAGCGGAAATACCGGCAACCAGTAAACCTCAGCCTTCTTAAAAATCTATTTTCAATCCGTTAACCACCCGGAATCCACCTGAGGCCCCCGGGACATCAACCAAACCTACCAACCAATCCCAAAACATGTTACGGACTTGCTCGAGGCCTCAAATCACACCAAACAACATTAAAATCATGAATCAACCTCCAATTCAAGCTTTATGAACCTTAAAATTTTCAACTTCTATTTCCGATGTTTGAACATATCAAATCACATCAGATTGACCTCAAATTTTGTGCACAAATCGTATTTGACATTACGGACCTACTCCAACTTTCAAAATTGGATTCCGACCCCGATATCAAAAAGTGCACTTCCGGTCAAACTTCTGAAAAACCTTCAAATTTGTGTCTTTAGCCTAATGGCTTCAAAATGGCCTACGGACCTCCGAATTCACTTCCGATCGCACTCCCAACTCCAGAATCACCATACGGAGCTACTCCCAGTCTCTGAATCCCAAACGGACATTGATAACACTGAAATGCTCTTCAAGCCAAACTTATGAAATTCCTTCTAAAATTCCCACTTCCACAATAGGAGCCAAACGCTACCGGGTTATCCAAAACCCGATCTGGGCACACGCCGAAGTGCGAAATCATCATACGAACCTGCTGGAACCTTCAGATCCCGATTCAGAGGTCGTTTACTCAACATTCCAATCCTAGTTCATTTCTTTCAACTTTAAGCTTCCGAAATGAGAATTTTCTTCCCAAATCAACTCTGGACTTCCCGAAATTCGATTCCAACCACGCGTACAAGACATAACACCTGAAACAGAACTGTTCATGGCCTTCGACTGCTGAACGGAGTGCTAGTACTCAAAACGACCGATTGGGTCGTTATATTCTCTCCCACTTAAACATATTTTCGTCCTCGAACGTGCTGAGAACTATACGAAAGTAGTCTGAAATCACTGTTTAGCACCTCATGCACCTTCCCGTGCTACCACAACTTAGCTGAGCACATTAGCTCGATAAATTCTAAAGATATTCCCCTTTTTTTCAAGCAAATAAGCCTTAGATCCCGATTCCAACATCCAGATTCCTATTCCAGGCCCGTTCCCAACATACGATCACCATATCAATCACTACACGATGTACTCAAACATGACTGCATATCTTTGCTGGATTCGTACTTTGCAACAACTTAGTCCACAGGACCACAATAGCCTTTTTCTGATGAACTTGGTCAAATCCTACTAATCTGATGTTCCCATTGCACCCCATGGTATATACAGGTCTTACTCCATCCTTTACCATACCGCCATGATGGAAGAGATGTACCAACATTCATAATCGACTGCCGAGTCAAAAAAACATTAGGTCTATACTCCTGACAAAACCTTCACCTCATTCTGAACAAAATAATGGTCTTATCTCCATAACATACCTCATACAGCTGGATTGCACAGAATCCTAGATCAAGAGATCTCGTCTTATCCGATACAACTTTTCAGGCAATAAGCCACCCCAGAAATCGTTAAAATCTCATATGATGCTACCATGCGCCAATAGGCCACCAATTCGAACGCAATGCCAAAGGAAAACAAACTCGGGAAGGAAGTACCTAACTCCCGCACTACTACAGACTTTCCTTAGAAAATAGGAAGCAGGACGTACAAAATTAGCATATAGAAAACTACACTCAACATCTCACTGTTGTGGCGTGCAACCCGATCCACACAGCATAACCATGGCGGCGTGCCACCCGATCCTCACAATATAATCATGGCGGCGTGCCACCCGATCCTCACAATATAATCATGGCGGCGTGCCACCCGATCCAAGTAACATCCCCACGGCGGCGTGCCACCCGATCCACACATAGAACTCACATAAAGAGATATACATCGGGCCAATCTGCCCATTACAACAAGATATCGAATTTGGTCATAAGCACGCTAAGTGCATAATACCATCCTTGAGGGAACATACAGCGCCATAAGCTACAAAACTCAAGCACAACTGAGGTGTGATATACAAATCTGAATCCCAAGAGCCATCTTGCTCACAATACATCATTTCCACACTGATCCTCAATACATACATAATTTCTCAGGCTGTCTCACAACTCACACGGCGCAATGCATCACTACATGAAATATCTGACAACGAGATAACACCCTGACTACTCCATAAGGAGCGTGTTACTAAAACGAACACAACTAGCCTGATATAAAGCCTTGTTCACATGTAAATCAATCCACTGATCTCAAGTCGATTTTTGATTGCACCAACTTGGCTAATGACCTTTCAAAGATTCATAGTAACTCACTTTTCCTCATAACACATAAAAACAACCATCATAACTGGATCAACCTCCTCAGTTCATAACCCAATAAACAAAGTGCCCTCCTGGCCTAAATTCTGAAATTAATGATATTACCACAATCATCATTCTTGGTTCAAATCTTTAGTCAATCAAGTGACTACATGTCACACTTATACAATCTTCCCATTGGACACGCTCCCAATACCTTCTGAAATAAATAAAGGGTCCGCTGATCCAAACCGTCGGCCACACTAACGCTGAAAAGCGATCAAGAATACTTAACCATGATGCAAGGACTTTTTCCACAAAACATCGATCTCGGGTGACGCTGAAGACAACACCAATTTACTTTAATATCCACCATTTTCTGGCTCATCCGAGCTCGTGACATCCCTACCAACAACAAACTGCAACCTCAATCCACACTGCGAATTTCCATGCTACTCACTGCACCCAACGTGCCAACATACAATAGGACACAATCTTTATCGTAACTCCAAAATCATTGATATTTTAACACTTCATCATATACAAACTTTTCACTTAACTTACTTCAGGAGAATCATAGCAACACACAAGTGAATTCCCATAACCGAAGGATGTGCAAATATCTAAGTAGTGGTCCAAGCCACCATAGCCCTTCCGGAGTCCGCTTCCACTTAACAAGTCATAACAGAAGAATGCTTCCGAATAACATCAATTACGGCAGCCAACAAACCCCACTCGTACCGCCACAAATCATACGCCTAACTCTATCATGCTGAATGAATTGATTACAGACCCCAACATGCCAAATTCAACTATGGCTAATCAATCCATTTCCTTATAATTTATCATTGATTGCCTTGGAAATAATACTAACTCTCTTCAACACATAATATACTCCATCTACACTCACCCCGAGTGGCCTTGAGTCACGAGACCATACTGTCTCAAATCCCACGGACCATTTCATATTTATCAAATGCTACACCACAAGTCAAAATATCATAGAACATTCTGGGCACCTTCTCATGAGTTGTTACAAATCTTGATCCTTAACTGTACTCATAAGCTTGAAATCATTGGGCACCACACTTTATCCCTTAGGATCTACTAGGACCGTTGCTGCGAGCCACCCTCTCTGACTTGGTCCTGAATATAGTCAACTCCATGAATCTTCTAGCACATTAATACCCTCTCAACGAAGCACCTGGACGAATCACTTCCTCTGAAACCTGTATCTATACAAGGCATAAATCCGGAACATTTCTCCAAATCCGAACATGATCCAATAAGGCCAACCATAGCATGCCTCCAACAATTCATTCGCCCAAGTTACCATTGATGGTCTTTTCCTGTAGCTGGAGTAACCCATCGATATGCGGACAAACGGAAACCTCGCAGATAGCTAACCATGCAACCCAATCTCAGGCGGTGGGACTCTCCCACTTAGCTTGAAGACATTATTACAAAACTCTGTAGTTTCACCAGGATTCTTAATCTCTTGTTGACACAACCTTGCGCAATCAATCGCTAGCATTCTCGATATCTTATCGTAGAAACCCAATTTGATACTCTAAATCATTAACCATATTCACACAACAATTTCCTTTACTGCATAACCAGTAGAACTCTTCGCAGAAGCCTCGCCAACCACGCTATAGCTAACCTGCTCACAGAAATACCCCACCAATAAAAATCACTCCCTGACATCTTCCAACGCTGCTGCAGGGGGTACAATCACTACGACAACGATAACCCATCCTGAGTCCGAGTCCATTCACCCCTCGTGGGCATCCATTAAATGTGCGACAACATCCTTCCACATCTAAGTCATGCTACATCTCCCTTTATTTAAGCAGCTCCTTTCCGTTATATTAAATCCCCGACCGCACAAGAATCCCTACTTCAAAGTAGATCCGAAGATGCCAATAACCAAGCACCAATATTCTCAAGTCATTCCAGACTCCCTTCAGGTGCATAGTTTTCTCATTACCAAGCCCCTACACAACTCCGCTGCTCTCCTACTTTGGGCAAACTCACTTCTTTAATCAACTGCTCGGCCTGCGCTCCCTAAGCCTGACCATTTAGAAGTTTAAAACTCCGCATGACACTTCCCACATGTCTTTCTTATCTCTTGCTGCTCTATTATTGCCTTAATAAAATTCATCTTCATAGAACTTGAATCCACAAATCGCTACTGACTTAAACCCCTCCAAATGTCATCTTTATCGAACCATCAACATTAGGAATTCTAATTCGACCCTAAACCACTGCACCATGCGATATCTGACGGTTGTATTTCCAATACTATTTCACAATATGTTGCCATAAAGGCAAATTGAAGAAGATCGTAACACTGACAAACGTAAAGCGTTCAATTAGGACAACAACACCCCATATAGAGGAGAACTCTGCCACGCTTGCAGTTACCATGTTTCATTACTTCCAACGCTTGCAGTTACCATGTTTCATTACTTCCACTAGTCCATATCTGACCATCCTTAGTTCGATTGACTTTCCCCCTGTCGGGAATAATATACTGAATCCCTTTGATTACACACTGAGTAAACCTCCCTTCAATTTATTCAGTGCCCCGACACGTGGGCAAACACCCTACCATCACAACAACACTGCAGAATAATCGCTCATAAGCATTATGGCAACCTGTGCCTAGCCTCAAGGCTCTTAGAAGTTCTGTTCCTGAGCTCAAATAATAGAATATCCCTCCATAGTGCGACTATAATAGTCCAATCAACTATACCGGGAGAATCTTCCCGCCCCACATTTGTAGTGCCATTAAAATCCTCAAATATTTGATTTATAACCAGCGCTCGTGTAAGATTGAGTGGGAAGGAATCAAAGGCATAAACCCCAAAGGAATCGAACCGCACGATAGGGAAATCAAGAAGGGAAGCACTCCTAACAGCCCTGTAGCTTCCCGAGGATAAGTACAGACGTCTCCGTACTGATCCGCGATGCTCTAATAGACTTTCTCATGACTCGTGAGACCGACGGGAACCTAGTGCTCTGATACCATGTCGTCACGACCCAAAATCCACTCAGGGTCGTGGTGGCGCCAGACACCATTGTCAGGCAAGCCAACTAGAATACTTAATTTAAATTCTCGTTATAATAATTTTGAAAACATTTCTTTTTGACATTTTAAACAAGACTCAGTATGTTCCTCCGAATGAATAATGAAATATTTAAACAACTTGTAAGATCTCCGAATGAATCCAAATACATCCTAGAACCCGGTGTCACAAGTACATGAGCAACTACTGATAAGGAAAATAAAATACAACCTCAGTCTGAAATACGGTGGACAGGGAATAAAATACAAAGGCTGAAAGGAACTACACTAGCTGTGGTCATCTCGAATGATACAACTCACCTAGTCCCAGAAATATCCATGATGCTACGCCCAGTAGGCCACTAGAGGTATATATACCTGTGTAATAAAAATGCACAGAAGTGTAGTATAAGTACGTAATCAATGTGTACTCAATGCGTATCTCGCCTAATCTCGAAGAAGTAGAGACAAGATAGCCAACTTCAACACTCACTAGAGGTCATTTAACAATATTAAAAAAAATGCGATGAAATCATGGAATTATATAGTAGTTCTAATTCGCGAAGCCAGAAAACAGATAAACACCTTCAAAAATTAATCAAGGGCTTCCAAGGATTATTCTTTATTATCTTGTCAATTTACATCAAGCCACAAAGTGCCAAATCCACATTTAAAATTCTCAAGCGACAAGTAACATGCGCAAATCACATCGAGGCGACGACCCGATCCAACAGGAATGTAAATTGTGCACTTCCGAGTGTCGAGCGGCCCGAACCAATAAATGCATATATTTAATCTGCCAAGGCGTTCGGCCCATTCCATAAATAAACACATACCCTGCTCGCGCATCACGCATGCGACGCATGTATACATAAAATACATGCTCAAATAGCCAATTAAGAATTTATCGGGGATATTTATCCAATTAAGGAAATTTCTCTGTTTAACAATTCAGGGAATGGTGTTTAATATCTTGTTAAATTCATTTACTAATCAAAGGTGATTTAAACAAGTTATCAATGGGTTCAAAATTAATCCAAGTATAACATGCTGATGGGTCCTAACTACCCGGACAATAGCATAATAGTAGCTACGCACAGACTCGCGTCACCTCGTGCATACGTAGACCCCACATATAGGAGCACATAGTCAATTATTTCACCTATGGGGACAATTCCCTCTTACAACGTTAGAAAGGATACTCACCTCGCTTTGAAGACTCATAACCGGCATTTCACGCCCTTTCGAGGACTCCAATTGATGCACCACGCTCCAAGAATAGCCAACGGTTATGCAAATCCATTAATATATGCTCAAATATTCATTATAAACTAATTTATAGCAATTCCTAACTCCGATTTCGAAAGTTGACCAAAACACCCTCAGGCCCGCGTGCCCGGAATCCAATTTTTTTAAGATACCCATGAACTCACGAACTCAAATATATGATTTTCTCTTAATTCCATACTCAAAATCGTGGCTAAATTCCAAGAATATAATTTTTTAGGTCTTCCTACCAAAACCTCAATTATCTACAATTTTCCAAGTCTAAATCCATGTATAAACCTTGTATTTAACTCAAAACTAACATAAATTACTTACCTCATGACAAGTGACGAAAATGGCACCTCCAAGTTGCTCCCCATCAACTCAAATGGAATAAAAATGGGGTTGAAATGAACTCAACCCCGAACTTTAAAAGACCTCACTACCTCAGCACTTCTGCTTCTACGGAATTATTTTCACCTATGCGGTTCCGCTTTTGTGGTCAAAAGTGCCGCTTCTGCGGTCCTGGGCTCCAGCCCAATTTCCATTTCTGCGGACGGCCCACCGCATATGCGGTTCCACTTTTGCGGATTTTGGGCCACTTCTGCGGTCCACCTTGGGCCTCTCTGTTTCGCTTCTGCGACCAGCCTCCCACAGATGCGGTTCCGCTTGCTTGAAGCCTTAAATCATACCAAACAACGTTAAAATCATGAATCAACCTCCAATTCAAGCTTTATGAAACTTTAAATTTTCAACTTCTATTTCTTATGTTTAAACCTATCAAATCACGTCCGATTGACCTCAGCTTTTGCGCACAAATCGTATTTGACATTACGTACCTACTCCAACTTTCGGAATTGGATTCCGACCCCGATATAAAAAAGTCCACTTCCGGTCAAACTTCTCAAAAACCTTCAAATTTCTATCTTTAGCCATATGGCTTAAAAATGGCCTAGGGACCTCCGAATTCACTTCTGATCGTGCTCCCAACTCCAGAATCACCATATGGAGCTACTCCCAGTCTCAAAATCCCAAACGGACATTGATAACACTGAAATGCTCTTCAAGACAAACTTATGAAATTCGTTCTAAAATTCCCACTTCCACAATAGGAGCCAAACGCTCCAGGGTTATCCAAAACCTGATCTGGGCACACGCCGAAGTGCGAAATTATCATACGAACCTGCTGGAACCTTCAGATCCCGATTCAGAGGTCGTTTACTCAACATTCCAATCCTAGTTCATTTCTTTCAACTTTAAGCTTCCGAAATGAGAATTTTCTTCCCAAATCAACTCTGGACTTCCCGAAATTCAATTCTGACCACGTGTACAAGACATAACACCTGAAATGGAGCTGTTCATGGCCTCTGACTGCTGAACGGAGTGCTAGAACTTGAAACGACCGGTCGGGTCATTACAGACTGCATGTCCTTAACTTTTAAACTTGTAACTCTAAGTTAAAGACTGTATGTCCTTAAGTTTTAAAATTTTAACTCTAAGTTAAGGACCAAGTGTCCTTAACTTTTGACCTTGGAAGTCTAACTTTAGGACTACCTGTCCTAAACTTTTGGGCTTGTAACCTGATGTTCAGGACTAACTGTCCTTAACCTTTGACCTTGTTATTCTAAATAATCTAAAAATAATAATTCCTATGAGTAGTACTTTAGTGAGCTTCGCAATGCAATTAGGAGCTGTGAGAATTTAATTTTTTTATCAGACAGGCATCATGCTATTGCATATGGCATTGCAAAGGTATATCCTGAAAGCCACCATGAGATTTTTATCTATCATTTGGAGTAGAACCTAAAGCGAAGGAAGTGAAAAGTGAGGTTATAAAACTTTTTCAAAGTGCGTCAAGAGTATACATGCGCAAAGAATTTGATCTATACATGTTCGATATAGCAAATGTTGATAAGAAGACTTATGACTACTTGATGGAAGAATCGTCGGAAAGGTGGGCACGTTCTTGTAGTCCACGACGAGGATATGACATGATCATAACAAACATAGTTGAGTCAATGAATTCTGTGCTATTAGAAGCAAGGGAGATGCCTGTATTAAGAATGATGGATTTCATCCAAGTGAAGCTACAATGATGGTTTTATGAAAGAAGAAATGAAACAGAAGGAACTTTTTATGATATTTCTTGTTGGGTAGAAGAGGAATTGAAGAAAAAGATAGATTTAGCATTTACTTTGAATGTAAGTATTATGTTCTTTGCTTAGCTTATTATTTTATTTATAATTTAACATAATGTACTAACTTATAATTTTTCAACATTCAAGGTCTTCCCTATTGATTCATAGCATTCTAGAGTTGAAGAAGAAGGAAGTACTTTCTTGGTGGACTTAAACAAAAGAACATATGATTGTTTTTAGTTTCAATTTGACGAATTACCATGCATACATGGAATTGCAGCTATCGAGAAGATAAACATCACTAAGTCCAACTTTTGCTCGCATTGGTACTTAAAGGAATATTGGCTAAAAACATATGAAAGACAAATACATCCTGTAGGATATATTGATTCTTAGATCGTTCCAGAGAGTGTTAAGTCACAAATTATTAAACCTCCAGATTTTAAAGTGCCACCAGGTAGAAGGCAAAAGAAAAGGCATATTCCAGCTACCGAGTCATCAAAAATAACATTCAAGTTGTGATCGTTGTAGAAGAATTGGTCATAATAGAACAACTTGTATATATTCTCCGGCAGTCCATCCATTTTCAAGGAAGCATAGAAAATAGTAGATATATACACTTATGTTTATCCACTCCTTTACGTTTTTGCTATAAATTCGATTCATTTAGATTGTTTTTATTTGAGCAGATGTCCTGAATATTCAAAGTTTCTTTGTGCTTACATGCTTTTTGTTTCTTTTGAGTTCCAAGTTCAAAAGTTAAGGACAAGCAGTCCTTAACTTAGAGTTCCAAGTTCAAAAGTTAAGAAAACTTGAACATGAAGTTTGAGTTCCAATTTCAAAAGTCAAGGACACTTGGTCCTTAACTTAGAGCTCCAAGTTCAAAATTTAAGGACACTTGGTCCTGAACTTCAAGTTCCAAGTTCAAAAATTAAGGAAACTTGGTCCTGAACTTAAAGTTCCAAGTTCAAAAGTTAAGGATACTTGGTCCTAAAGTTCAAGTTTCAAGTTCAAAAGTTAAGGACATCTGGTCCTGAACTTCAAGTTTCAAGTTCAAAAGTTAAGGACATCTGGTACTGAACTTCGATTTCCAAGTTCAAAAGTTAGGGAAACTTGGTCCATAACTAATACTTATAAGCTCAATACACTTAATTTAGGGATTACAAATGGACAAATCAATACTTGACAGAAACAAAGAAATTATAACATGATGCCTTTATATTACTTCTGAAACTGTTAATTGGAATAGCTGTGACAAAAAAATATTCTATGCAAACACAATAAAAGTGCCTTGTTTATAGCAATTTCATACAAAAAATCAACAACTACTAGCTTTCTTTACAACTAAAATACAACTCCTTTGGGCAGCAAGTTTCATTTTTACTATCATATTCGTCACCAATATTTTTTGGTGGTGTATCATAATCATAATTTCTTTTCCACTCTCCATGTGCCCAAAGATTTGCTGCAAGCTCTTTTCTAAAGTTTGTTATGTCTTCAGGTTGGAATTTTTCCACATCCTTTCCCATCCCCAATAACTCCACATACTTGATTAGGAATGCACCACAATCAGTCCTACAAAAAATGTAAGATATGGGGTCAATTAAATAATATCTTTAATAAAATAAATCTAAAGTACATATAAATTATATTGCAAATGACAACATGTATGATCCAGTTTGGTATGGTGATCTTTGCCACTGAATATCAAATTTGTTGAATGCATTTCCACTAGACTTGTGATTTTTCTCAAACTGTGAGAACTTTAGCAAGTGGGGGATCATGCGTGCATATATTTCAATGTGATTCATTCCTGCCTCATATGGATCACTATATATGGAATCGTACATATCAATCTTTTTCTCATTCAAGTCCAATACCCCCAAAAGAAAATGTGTCATAATATCATCATCTTCTGAAGGAAGCCGACATGGAAAAAGATTTTGTCAACCTCAGTATAAGGAATTCCACATTTACGACTGTCACCCCATACATATGGTGTCAGAAACAATTGATTATCACCATACCAAAACTCATATGCATCATCTTCATTGAAATCATTATATACAAGCACCATATAGTTATCAAAAAATATATCTGTAGTTGTGCAACGAAAAGGATGGACGCGAGGGTGGTAGTATTCCTTCTTTCTCAAATAATACAGTGCAATGTCAATATGCTTCATAAAAAACAAAAAACAAAACAAATCCATCAGTCATAAATAATTAAAAACAATAAATTAAGAATAAAATAAATAAATGCCTTGCGAATGATCAAACCCATCAAGTACAAGTCTACTATATGAAAGCTTAAGGAAGAATATTTTGCTACTTATTTTTTGATCGTACAATTTATATGGATTCTTTCTCACACCATTGCTGTCAGCATACATGTCAGCTTCTCCCCTGAAAATTTTGAAAATATCAAAGTTTGAAGTTAGTCCCCGTTTCCTAATTAAGGACATCTATTCCTGAACTAAGGCTAAGAAGTTCAAAAGTTAAGGACAATAGGTCGTGAAATTTGAGTTTCAAGTTCAAAAGTTAAGGACAATAGGTCCTCAACTTCAAGTTTTAAATTCAAAACATAAGGACACATCAGTTTGACAAGTTCTATTTTGAGTTCCAAGTTCAAAAGTTATGGACAGAAAGTATCGAGCTTTGAATTCCAAGTTCAAAAGTTAAGGACACTTGGTCCTGAACCTATATTTACAAGTTCAAAAGTTAAGGATAATTGGTCATGAACTTAGACTTGCAATCTCAAAAGTTAAGAAAACTTAACTTTAGGAATTTAAAATTACAAGTTCAGGACACGAATTTAAGCAATTAACAAATAATGAAATACATTTAGGGGCTTACGCTTTTTGGCAACATTTCCTTTTCTCCTTGCCCAACCACCCAATGAATTTTTTCAATAAGTTTGCATCATCTTTGGCATAATGAAAAATACATGTACGAGTATATTTTGATTTTATCCAGCCCGTATTGTTGGGTGTATTTTTATTATGCGCCATCGATGTTCCTGTTTTTCTTTCCTATTCAAAAGGAGATTTCAATTGCCAACTAAGCTTCTTATTGCTTAACTTCCACTTCATCATTATATTCTACATATATTTGAAATTATAATTTTTTATATACATATATTACGCTATTGAATATAAATTTCAATGACAACAAATTTATATCTAACCTTTCCCAATTTCAGTGCCAATATCAGCTTCATCTTCTAGATGCTCATCTATATAATCACTTTCATAATGATCTTCTGCATGCACATTTGTATCATCACATTGACGATCACCTGCATCTTTGTTAATTAGAACAGTAGTATGACGACCCGACCCGTCGTCTCATGTGCTACTACTTCATTTTTTCGATTATTGCTTCTTAGTATTTCATTATTAGTATGTGGTGTATGAGGGTTGATTTGGATTGGCTTTGATAAGAAATGAGGCACTTGGTCTCTTTAAGGAAGACTTAAGTTGGAAAAGTCAACCGGACGTTAACTTATGAGTTAGAGGGCTTGGATGTGATTTTCGGCAATTCGGTTAGCTTCGTGAGGCGATTTGTGACTTAGGAGCACTATCGGAATTGATTTTGGATGCCCGGTGTAGAATTAGGCTTAAATTGGCGAAGTTAGTATTTTGGCAAATTCCGGTTGATGGGTGAGATTTTGATCCGAGGGTCGGAATGGAATTCCGAGAGTTGCTGTAGCCTTGTTGGGTGATTTTGGATATGTGTGCAAATTTTCAGATCATTCGGACATCGTTTGGTCGGGCTTTTGATCGAATGCGTATTTCAGAAGTTTTGGAGAAACTTAGGCTTGAATCCGATGTGAATTGATGATTTTGGTGTTGTTTGATGTGTTTTGAGGATTGGAACAAGTTTGAATAATGTTTTAGGAGGTGTTGGTGCTTTTGGTCAAGGTCTCGGAGGCCTCGGGGTGAATTCAAGTGTTTAGACGAGAGTTTTTGAAGTTTGCTTCAGGTCTGATATTGCTGTCATCTGGTATTTCCGCTTCTGCGGAAATGGACCGCAGAAGCGGGTAGAAGAGCGTAAAAGCGATTTTTTGTGGGGTTGAGGAGCTCCGCATAAGTGACCCTTTTTGCATCAACGGGTCCGCAAGAGTGAGTGAATAACCGCAGAAGCGGTCTTGGGTGAACCGCAGAAGCGGAGTTCGAGTCACAAAAGCGGAGATTGGGCTTTTAAGTGAGAACCGCATAAGCGGATTTTTGGCCGCATAAGCAGTCCCGCATAAGCGGAAGCAGGACCGCATAAATAAAAGTTGTTGTGGACAGAAGGGTTTTAAATGTCATATTGCATCCGCGAGCAAGAGGTAGTTTCCACCATTTTTGAACGACTTAGAGAGCTTTGGGCGAGAATTTTCGAGGGTTTTGACTGAGAATCGATTGGAGGTAAGCTCCTTGGCCTAATTATTCAAGTTTATGGTAGATTTATCATGGAAATTAGTGGAAATTCACCAAAATGGGGTAAGTTAGGGCTTGACAAGTTATGATGTAAAAATGGAATTTGGAGGGTCAAATGGACTCCGATTTTGGTAAATTTGATATGTATAGACTCGTGGTGAGATAAGGAATCCGGTAATGTAAATTTTGTAATTTTTTGAGGAGCGGGCCTGGGGCTCAGGTTTTGCTAGTTTCGAGATTTTTGCTATATTTCGATTGTTTTTGATTGGGTATTATTCCCTTGGCATATTGTAATGTATTCGCTCTTATTTTGGTTAGATTCGACGCGCGTGGAGGCTGATTTGAGGGGCAAGGGCGTCACGAGCTAGAGATTTCACCGGTTCGAGGTGAGTAATACTTGTAAATAATATCCTGAGGGTTTGAAACCCTGGAATTACACATCGTAGTGCTGTATTGAGGTGACTTGCACACCGGATATGAGCGTGGGGTAGAGCACCATTGGGGATTGTGACTTGGTCCGTCCCGGTTATTGATTTTTACTACGTATTTGGCTGAAACTACATGTTGTGAGCATGTGATTTTTGCCCTATATGAGAATTACTCCCAAAAATTCAAAAATAAAAATAATTTTGTTTGTTTGCAATTGTAGTGAATTTTGTGTTATTTTTCTTGTATTGTTTGCATTTATTCACGTATGTTTACTTGTTAAATTAATAAAAAATACAAAAATATGACGCATTTGCATTTCGGATTTAATTCTATCATTAAGGGTATTAAGTTTGTTTTACAAAATAAAAATCACAAAAATAATGTACTTTGTATTTTTAGCCTTTAATGTCAAAATTGTGTGATTTTATTTTATTTAGTATTTAATTATGTGTGATGATCGTTATTACGAATAAATTAGCTTTTGTAATTTGATTTACAATTTAACTTATAATTGTGGTTTTAACAATTAGAAAATAAAAGATAAAAGGAAAGGAACGAATATCGGAACTAGGCCATTTTAATTTGATCAAAACCAGGCCCAATCTTTTCACATACCCGGTCCAACTGATCAGGCTGCATAGACGTCCAAACGACATCGTTTCTGTCACGCCCAATATGGGCCGCTGATCTTAATTTAATCGACGGTCCAGTCCGCCCCTAGAATTATTGAAATGACGCTGTTTCAGGAGCATTAATCCATGCCGTTCACTTCAATTGATCGAACGGTCAAGACCATCCCTCATAACCCATTAGCCTAGCCCAACCCGGTCTCTATTTTGATGAAATAGTGTCGTTCCCCTTAAGTGAGAGATCCAGGCCATTGATCTTGATTGATCTAACGACCAGGATCAAATCCCTCCCTTCATATATAAGTAACCAAATGCACCCATCCCCCCCTCAGCACACCCTGCCCCTCCATCCCTCGTCGTCTCTAAGGTCTTCAGAGACCAAACCCTCCACCGCCGCCCCTGCCCGCCGAAAATCGCCTACGGTGGCGGACGGTGGCCAAAAGCCCCAAATTTACACAACTTATTCATCTCAACCTCCCCGTTCCAAAACCCTGAACCTTATCCTTCGAATCCCAGCCAACATCTTCGAATCTTCAATCGAAGGTTCAGTCAAAAAAACCTCACCTTCTCCGATTAACCCCAAACTTACACCACTAGGCCTCCTGACCTTCCTCATTCCCAAATCACCCCTACTTTTGTTCATATCCCATTACAACTAGTCGAATCTTAAATCGACTAACAAACCATAGAAGGACCAAAACTGAACCTGTCCGAGATTAGAAAAAGTGGGGGTTCTAATTGACTTTAGTCGAGTGTTCTCAGTAAAGAACACTCGATTAAAGTCCATTTTTACCTCAAAAGGTTCAAGTCAAAGGTCAAACGAGTGGAGTTCGTTTGGTTTCTGATTTTGAGGTATTTTCCTCTCTTTTTCTATTCGATTTTTGATTGATGTTTATTTGTGTAAGTTGCATTGTGTCTTTGTCTGATTGATTTTTCTTTATTTTTGTCGATCATCTTCTCCTCCTCTTCTGGACCTTTTCTTGGGTCATCTTTCTTCTGATTGATTAGCACGTATTGTAGGCATTTGAATCATTTGAATACATTTGTATGTTAGTTTGGTTCAACACTGAATTTTTCTTTTTTGATTTGGTCAAGTTCTATGTGATCCTTCATCTCTACTTCTATTATTTAGTGTTCACATGTCAATGTAGCTAATTCAAAGCAATAAGTTGGTAGTTTAATCGGTTTTTAAGGTGATTCTGATCCAAATGATGCATGCCTGGTTGTGCTATGATAAGAATAATTTGGTAGTTTGAATTATTCAAGTTTTGGTTTGATTAGTTTCTATTGAAGTATGAGTTTGTGTGTGTTGAATCTTTAGTTATTTGGTAGCTGTTTGAAGTTAACTAAGCTATTTTTCTGAAACTCCCTAAATGCATAGTTTTATTCCTGGAATTCTTTACCTATTTTCAAATTGATCATTAGGTACAGTTTAGTTAATTTTCCTGCAGCTGAGTAGAATAGAGTTCTAGTTAGTCAAGGGGAGGGTTTAGTTACCTAATGAAGGAATTTCAATGAACATAAGGGGGTAATTTGGGGAGTCTGAAAGTTTGAAGATGGTTTAACTTAGTGGCATATCAGTAGGGTACTTAATTAACCATTAAACTAATGCTCTGTCTAGTAATAGTGGGATGGGGATTAGAATAGTATGGGAGGTCTGTTTAGAAATAATTAAAGTACCAAGTGCCCATAACCTTAGAATTAATTAATAAAACAAGACATATGGTAGTGGGGAACAAGGGATTAAAACAAGAACAAGGCATATAGGAGTGGGGTTCTAGAGGGGATGGGCAGAAGGTTGGTCTAATAGTTTAAGTTTTTCCAGAGTAGAAAATGGGTCTGCATGAGGTATAAATAAGAAAAGTTAGGACGGAGTTAGAGAGAGGCTTTTCAAAAATCCTAAAAAGTCAGTTTTGAGAGAAAGGCTTGAGAGTTTAATTAGTCTGGGAGAGCATTTCTTAGGATGATTTTTTTGAATAGAGATCAGTTCTGGAATCAGTTTTATCAGTTAAGAAAGAGTTCCTGAGAGTTCAGAGAGTTTGCCCTTCACTGTTCCATTGAAATTTGAAGTGAAGTTTCTGATTTTTAGCTCCTGAGTCATAGTTCTCCAGTCTAGTGTTGTTGCTGTGTTTCGTTGAGGTTGCCTGTGTTTTTTTTTTGTCCAAACTACTCATGTTTTGGTCGACTACTGCTGTGTTGTACTGCTGTTGCTATTGCTATTGCTGATATTACTGCTGCTGCTGATCTTTCTTCTACTTCATTTCTATTCCAATTCCAGGTACACTTTCATAGCCTTTAATGATCTGGAATATGATTCACATACATGAACAATTTGGGAATCCATGAAGAGAGGCTGTTATCTGTTCATCTAAACGTACTTAGAACCATTGTTAGATTTAATACTTAGTTTAGTCATTTATGTTTATTGGTATCTCGAACAACTGTGTGAACTGTTTGATGTATATTGGGAACTATAATGGGACTGTTTCGAGTTTGTTTTTTTACTAGTGGATTATGAACTGATTCTATGCCTGCCTATGAGCCGAGGACTCCAGTAGTTAGTAGTTCTGTTTTGTTAAGTTGTGTTACTAGTATAGTGTAGTGTAGTCTAATTTGTTTTCGATAGTCATAGAGAAATAGGTTCACATAGTTTTCCAGCATGCTGTTTCAATGTTTCCAGTTATGAGATCACGAGTCATGTGAGTGAGTGATGCTAATTTGAATAATGTTGGTAAATAATATTAGGTCCCCAAATGTTAGTGATTAATGTTGGTTTTAATTGCAATAGTTGTAAAAACAAGTTCCAAATGGTTATGAATTTCATGTAGTTAATTCCGATAGTCTAGTTCATCTAATAATGTTAATTTGAAATAGCTCGAGAATGGTTAGTTTGGTTCGTTGTCAAATTCAGTTTTCTCTTTTCATTATCAACTTTAGTAATATGCATCAATAAATAAAGGAACAAGAAAATTGATCATGAGATGAAAATGCAAGAGGACGTTCAATGAATTGTTGGCCCGTTAGCCCAAGGACTCGACCTTTGGATCTCCAGGCGTCCCGTTAAGCTTGTTGGGTTTGGATTGGCCCCCAAGGCCCACTCATCAACAATTGGTTCCAATTTTTCGATTTTGATATATAGTTCAACGTAGTATAAGTTTGGGCTTTCGAGTTATGTAGCGGGTGCAAATTAAGAGGTTTATCTCTTTTGTTTGGATTCGTACTTGAACTTGAAGCTCGAATTTTATATCGTTAATTAATTAGGATTTTTACTCCACTAGAGACAAAGTTAATAGAAGACTGTGGTTGCTTTAGGATTGGCCTTTAAATAATAAATGAGACGAGCCTCGCCAATCCAAACACATAAATTGCGGGGCCCTCGTTAAATGTATACTAAAATACTTATAGTTTGGGACGGGCCGTTTATCGAATTTTGCGGCCATCCCCATAGATAATAATGCGTTAGTCTCTTTAGGCGAGTGTTTAATAATTTTACCTCCTTAAATTTGGGTGTGCATTTCATGTGACCCAAATCCAAATCCTAAAACATTGAATAAGAATGTATCGAGGATCCGGGTGCATTTCATGTGACGTGATCCAAAAACACGTTCTTAAACGACGTTCACTTTCTTACAAATTGACTAAAAACGGTAAATAATTCTAAAATTGCACTATAGGTTTTAAACTGTATCAAAATCAGATAAACAAGCCAAATATAACAGTTGAGCGACCATGCTAGAACCACGAAACTCGGGAATGCCTAATACCTTCTCCCGGGTTAACAAAATTCTTTATCCGGATTTCTGGTTCATAGACTGTAATACAGAGTCAACTTTTTTCCTCAATTCGGGATTCAAACCGGTGACTTGGGACACAATATATATCTCAAGTGGCGACTCCAACTCTTAATAATAAATCCCATTTCGGTTGTCCTTTAATTGGAAAAACTTCCTTTATTACATCCTCCACGGGGTGTAGTAGTGGAAAAAGAAGGTGTGACAGCTCTGGCGATTCCACTAGGGACTCTCTTTCCTGACTTTTGGTTCAGGGTTCCGAATTCGGGCTTGGAATAATTGTTGTGTTTGGCTTTATCTATTTTGTTATATGATTGGGCCTAAATGTGCAAATGTTGCTTTTTACCGCTTTGATATTGTTTGAACTGTATATAAACTGTGCCGAAACCCATCTCCTCTCTGAGTCTTCTAAATCATGAAGAAGGGTGCACTTCATGTGACTTCTTTTCTGTATAGAGTCTACTCTAATTTTAGAACGAGGTTCGGATAAGTTGCTAAGCCGGTGAAGCTTCTATATTCCCGATACGCTGCCTCTCCCTCGGTTCGAGCTGTCCGCTCGGGTAAGCCATGTTTAGAACAAAAACCCAGGTTTTGAACCTAGAATAACACAACTTCATGCTAGATCCCTAGTAGGAACGCTTGTTTGCATCATATTGCATTTGACTTAGGGGACTCAACACAGGGGTTGGGTTCGTCTAGGACAGGTAACCTGAAATGAAAAAGACCATCCTGCTGCATCCTTTTTGTTTTACGCATTTATTTGCTTCAGACTTGCATGTTGACTGGCTTCTGAAAATTGGGAATATTGGAAAATTGTGAAAAAAAAGAAAGAGAAAAATAGCAGTGTAGAGGGATAACCACTTATTTTTAGAAAGAAACCAATGCCGAAGTAGTGTCAAGACTCTGCCGAATTTTTGAAAAAAGAAGGAAAGAAAGAGAAATGTTTTTAGTTTGATTTATTTGAATGACAAAAATAAAAGAGTATTGTTTTCAAATTCAGTTTATTTTCTTTACCCCAACTACTCATGTTTGATTCTCACCGAATGTGAGATACGTAGGCAACCCTCATCGGGTCCAACTCCCTTTTTTGCAAAAAATAGCCAAAAAATGTCAAATTTTAATTCTTGTCATAAATAAGTCGGGTGATGCCGTTTTTTGTCAAAAATAGCCAAATGTTCTCGAAAGGGACGCCGGAGGGCTAACTTTGCATAAATAGCCACTTTTGGTCATTTTTAAGGTTTTTGACTGGTTAGCCCACACAACCTTAAAATCTTCATCCCCGAGGTGCTGAAAGGCCATGTTCGAAAAATCGGGTCTTGTACTTTAATTTGAAAAAATATAGTCAAATTTGTTTTGAGTCAAATAAATTTTACCTGCTACTTAATCACCTTAATAAATGTGCAGGATGAGCACAAACAAAATTGAACCGTTCATAGTCCTTAGTGAGGTCCCTTTACAGCTCCACATGTGGTGGAATGATTTGGAAGAAGGTAACAAAGAAATACTGGTGAGAATTCTGGGGGGTCTCGTCAATCTACTGAATATCAAGCCAAGGTCGGACATCATCGAGGCCTTAATACCGTTTTGGGATCCGACACGCAATGTATTTCGCTTTGCTGATTTTGAGCTCACACCCACGCTGGAGGAGGTCTCGGGTTATACGGGGTCTGAATGGAAATCTGAGGGGCCAATATTTACTGTCACCAAGACCGACATCTCCGCACCGATTTCTGGATTTGTTAAATATTAGCCGGAATGTGCAGAATGAGGATTTGTCGGAAGGATGTTGTAGTCTCCAGTTCTTATATCAACGGTATGGTAATCCTCAGGGTTTTGAAGAGCCAAATCTCGGGTTGACTCACGTTGGAAACAGAAGCAGGTGGGAGGCAAGGTGAACTTTGGCATTCATAACGATATTCTTAGGAGTCGTGGTTTGTCCACGCCAAGATAAGAAAATAGAGATAGGCCTTGTAGGGATGGTCGATATTGCAATCAAAAGGGCCGACAGTACGGTGGTTCCTTTAATCGTGTCAGAAATATACCGAGCCTTGACCATATGCCGGGAGGGAGGAAATTTCTTCCAGGGTTGCAATCTGCTGCTCCAATTTTGGATGCAAGAACATCTTTGCCACCGGGTAGGATATATGAACCATGGGTTGACCGGATCAAGCTGCATCGAGGGTTTTGAGAAACGAGTAATAGGCGCCGCGTTCCCTGAGGGATCTGAAGCGTGGCTTGTACGACTGAGGTCATTGACTGCCAATCAGATTGAATGGGCGTTTGGATGGTTGCCCGCTACTGAGGTTGTATACATGTCAGCCAAAGAATGTCATGTTCTCTTGATAGGTATCCGCAGTATCCAACCATATGCTCCCCACTAGGTAATATGTCAGTTAGGAAGGTTTCAAGTGGTCCCTACCAATGAAGACCTAAGTAAGCACATCATTGAGTTGAGCCCGGGAGCCGCATTTCCGGAAGATAAGATTCGAAAGCTATGGAATGAATGCAGATTCCTCGAGCCTATGATAATGGTCCGAGACCTAGCTAAGGGTGAGGTGGATCCAAAGTATAATGTTTGGTTCGGGAAAAGGTTTCAGATTCTGCAAAGGCCCGCCAAATGAGCTCATGTACAGCAGTTTACTGATGATTCACAAGAGCAATGGGGTTGGTTAGCGAAAGAAGAAAGTTACAGGGCAGAAATAGGCAAGCTAAAACAACAGATTAGGGACATGAAGTTCAAAAACAGTGTGCAGGTGGCTGCCGACGAATGGGATAAAAAGAAGTTGGCCCAAGAAAATGAGGCCTTGAAAACCCAAATCCGATGGATGAGAAGGGATACCGACAGACAACCGAGGAGCCGGTCCGATGAAGGGTTGATAAACTAGTTGAAAAGGGAAATCATTGACTGTCAAGAGGGTTTGGAAGAATCTGAAGCTAGGTTGACAAGGATCCAGGCCAGATGGGCAAGAGGTATAGAAGCGCGAGCAAAGCATATGTGGAAAACAAAGAGGGACTGCGAAGGGAACATCGCGATATTGAGAGAAACAATATTCACTCTCAAAGAGCGGGTCGTCAGGCAAGCCCGAGATGCTAGAATAGATAGGGAGAGCTGCTATGACCTGATGGCACGAATGGAGAAATAGATGAACGAGTTTCAAGATTAACTCTTTCACAACGCTCAAGTGCTAGGAGCACAGAACCAATAGATATATCGGTTGCTTCGGGAAAAAGACAGAATCCAGGGAAGAATCGACGATATCGGGCACTACATCACCATGAAGTGCCTAGCTTGTGAGGATATGTCCCATGCTACCTTCTTCGCTTCAATAATGACCTATCTCCACTAGATCATGGAAGATTTGAAAGATCTACAGATAAGTCTTTCACCAAAGCCCGCGGCGAGGCCGAATGACGTGCCGCGGGCACCAAAATTCAAAACTCTAAAGCATGCATAGTTTGAGTCTGTATTTTCCTTGTCTTCAGGGTCTGTAGTCCGTTTGGAGTTTGCCTTTCCCTCTTTGCATAAAGTCTGTAGTCTATATCAAGTCCGTTAGTTTCCTTTCAAAAGTGTTTTTCATTGTAATAGAACGTTTTGTTAATGAAAATTGAAAAATCCAAAATTTGTGTCCTTATTTTTTTTTCCGCACTTGTGGTCAGAACTATGCACGGTCTGATTCATGTGGGGACATGATACGTAATCAATACACATAAGATTCGACCACCATTAAAAAAGAAAAGGAAAAAGGGATAATAGAAAAACAAAACGGAAAAATAAATGAAATAAAGGAAAGTTTGGGGCACATATGTAAGAAGTCGGGATGACGCATGCAGTCAATCAAACTCATAATAGAGATGATTAACTATATAGGTGCATTCATGCCAATGTGAGGTTATCCAATCTGTTAAGGCATAACCGCTAACAAAGTTTGTTGTTATCTAGAGATTTCAAACAGTTAGCTTGTTAGAACGTGCTGGCAAATTACCATTACCAAACAAGATCTAAAAGACCCATACCAAGAAGCATGTCTGGTTCAGACAAAAGTGTTGAATAGGAAAAAACCGAAATACAAACAATGAAGGAGGAAGTAGACAGGTTGAGACAGGAGATAGCAGAAATGCACCTAGCTTGGGCTACGGGGAAACAAGTACCAACCCCTCCCGCTACCCCTACTGTCCCACCAGCACAAACTCTGGAGTACCCTTCCACAGGTCCATCAACGAGTTTCCCAATTCACCAATACTATCAGGGGAAATCTCCTTACAATCCCCAAGCTCCACCACATAAACACGACCCTCCTCCACCAAGTATTCCTTTTTTCGTGGCACCCCCACCAACATACTATAAAGATCATCCAGTGAGTCGTTGTTTCAGGCTCACGATAACCAATACTATCCCCCTGAACCTACCTTCAAAGCACTCGAGCCACATACTTATAATCCTCACTTTGAGATACCGGCGGAAACTGAGAGGCCGGCAAAGAGTTCAAAGCAGGAAGAAGTGCTTCGCAAAGTGAAAATCTTGGAGCAGTCCTTCAGGAATATGCATGGGTTGGGCAGCCAAGTCAGTGTGGCCTACAAAGACCTACGTCATTTCCCCGATGTTCAATTGCCGGTAGGTTTCAAATGCCAAAGTTTGATCAATACGAGGGGCACGGTGATCCAATGGCACATCTGCGAGGTTTTTGCAGTAAGATGAGAGGGGCCAGAGGAAAAGACAAGCTATTGATAGCTTATTTTGGTCAAAGTTTGAGCGGATCTGCGCTGGAATGGTACACGAGGCAGGATCCTAGCAGGTGGTATACCTTGGACGATCTAGCACAAACATTTGCAAGTCACTTCCAGTATATCCTTGAGATCGTCCCAGACTGTCTCACATTGTTAAAACTTGAGACAAAGCCTGGAGAGAGCTTCAGGGAGTTCAGGTTCCGTTGGAGGGAACACGCGGCGAGAGTCAATCCGCCAATGAGGGAAGGTGAAATGGTGGACTACTTTTTGAAGACTTTGGAGCCAACTTTATTTGGTCACCTGGTGACATCAGTTGGTAAATCTTTCAATGAGGTCGTAAAGATGGGCGTCATGATTGAAGAAGGACTCAAATCCAACAAGATAATGAGTTACTCGACGATCAACGCTACCACACAGGCTATCCAGAGCGGCACGGGAGGTGTGCTTGGGAAAAATAAGAGAGAAGAAGTCGCAACAGTCGAAGCAGGCACTTGCTCTAGATCCAGAGGTCCTTTACCCTACTACCAGCCCAGACCCCATCGCCCAAATTACCCATACACTCCATATAGCCCTCCACAGCCATATCCATCACGCCCAAACATATACCCAGCCTCTAGCTCACCCGCAATGGCGTGCGTCGGCTCCCCAAAATATGTATCTACCTTCACAAAACACATATCCACCCCCAAGGGCCTACAGAAATCCTCCAGGGTCAGGTTTCTGTGGGAATCAAGCTTTCAGGAATGAGAGAATGCAGAAGAAGAGAACATTTACTCCGTTGGGAGAATCCTATACCACTCTCTTCCACAAATTGAGGCAGTTAGGCCTATTGAATCCTATTGAGCCTAAAATACCCGACCCCTTTCCTAAAAACCTGGACCATTAAGTAAGGTGTGAATATTGTTCGTGGGCCCCCGGACATGATACTGAGAAATGTTGGAAACTAAAAATCGCCGTGCAAGAGCTTATCGACATAAATAGGATTAAGGTCCATGCACCCGAGGCACCAAACATTAATCAGAATCTGTTGCTAGCACACCATGAGGCCCACATGATCGAACTAGTGCACAAGGGAGGGGAGTTTAAGAAGCCATCGCAAATAGTAATAATGATACGGGACAGTAAAGCCAGTCCCAAGGAAAAACTAACCAATAAGAAGGCAGCGGTATATCTGAAAAGTGTAGACGCCGGTTGTTGTGATGGGGAAAGGGTCGTCTATTGTTGCAAAGAAACCTGAGCTAGTCAAGGTAGTGATTCAGGGGGTATCAAGCACACCTGTGTTAGTCATGAAAATGGCGCACACATAATCAGTTGTTATCAAGCCAGTATTGCAGTTGCGAATAATCAGTGAGAAGGTCGTGCTATGGAGTTACAATCACGCGATAATGATGTATAACGGGAAGGAAGTTATGGAAGAAGTGTGTGAAACCCAAGGTCTAACTCATTTGGGAAGGTGTTTTGCTCCCGCAGAGTTAAGACGGACCAACCCAGTAGCAACAAAGAAGCCAGTTACCGAGGAAGAGGCGGAAGAATTCTTAAAGAAGATGAAGGCGCAGGATTACTCCATTGTAGAGCAGCTGAGGAAGACCCCAGCACAGATCTCATTGCTATCATTATTGATCCATTCGGATGAGCACCGCTTGAAGTTGATGAGAATTCTGAACAAAGCCCATGTGCCGGATAAGATTTCTGTGAACCATCTGGAGAAAATAGCAAACAAGATTTTTGAGATGAACCGGGTGACATTTTCTGACAATGAGTTGCCCTGGAGGGTACAGAACATAATAGAGCTCTCTATTTGACCGTGAAGTGTGAAGACTTGGTAGTCATTCGAGTATTGATTGATAATGGGTCCAGTGCCAATATTTGCCTGTTGTCCACCTTGAACAAGCTGAAGGTTGATATCTACAGAATTCACAAGAACAACATCTGCGTCCGAGGGTTTGATGGGGGTGGTACAGACACAGTGGGTGACATCATACTTGAATTAACAATTGGTCCGGTTGAGTTCACCATGGAGTTCCAAGTGTTAGACATCGCAGTATCATATAATCTTCTGTTGGGGCGACCATGGATTCACGCTGCCAAAGCAGTGCCTTTTACACTACATAAGATGGTCATGTTCGATTGGGATAGACAAGAGATCGTAGCGCATGGGGAAGACAACACATGCGCCGTGAGTGATGCCATCATACCCTTCACAGAGACTGATGATGACAAGGGGTTGTGGGTTTACCAAGTTTTCGATATGGTTTCAGTGGACAAAGTTCTTGAGGGTGAAAGCGTCCCGCTTCCCAGAACAACGATTGCAACTATCATGGTAGCCTCGGAGATGCTGAAAAATGGGTTTGTGTCAGGCAAAGGTTTGGGGGTTGATCTTCAGGGTATTGCTCAATCAGTTTCTTTGCCCAAGAATCTGGATACCTTTGGGTTGGGGTTCAAGCCTACAGCGGCGGATGTGCGACGGGCCAAGAAGATGAAGAAAAGGGCATGGGTCCTTCCCAAGCCAATCCCATGCCTGTCCCGATCTTTTGTCAGGCCGAGCATCAAAAAGCAATTGCTGTCAAAGGTTACAGGGCCACCGATTGGTATAAATGGAGATCTGGATAAAGGTTTTAAAAGATTATTTGCCGAAGTCAACATGGTAGAAGCTGGGGAAGGATCCAGCAGGGCAGATGTGCAGTTTGTGGGGCCTAAGGCCAAGATCAACAATTGGATGGCTACTCCTCTTCCCATGCGGAGGGAGTCGTGGTAGTAGGCTTTGATTTTCCTTCATGTTTAGCTGGATTATTCCAGGGTTGTAATCCAGTTTTATTTTATTTTTGTATTCGGACAAAGTGTGAAACCTTGTTATCATGTACTTCAATCAATGAAAGTTTCTCCTTCACTCTTTATATTATTTTAATTTTGTTTTCTTCTTTCTCTTTTCTGAACAGTTCTCTTTATACTGGTCCTAATGACATGGCATGCATGACGGATCTTCAACCTAGTCCAAAAAATCAATCTAATTCCAAACTGGTAGTGCAAGAGGTAGAATATGATGATGAGTTGGAATACGATGACGATGAAGCCTTCGAGGAAATTAACAGAGAATTAAGCCAATTTGAAGGGAAACCCAAGCCCAACTTGAATGACACAGAAGCCATCAATCTAGGGGATGCGGATGACATTCGGGAAACTCAAATAAGCGTCCACATTGAACCAAACATCAGGGAAGAATTAATCAAAGCACTTATTGAGTTCAAAGATGTTTTTGCATGGGCATATGATGACATGCCAGGTTTGAGCACCGATTTAGTGGTTCACAAATTACCCACTGACCCGGCATGCCCTCCCGTCAACTAGAAATTGAGGAAGTTCAAAACCGACATGAGTGTGAAGATTAAGGAGGAAGTAACAAAACAGCTGAATACGAAGATTATTTGGGTTACTCGATATCCTAGTTGGTTGGCTAATGTGGTGCCAGTGCCGAAGAAAGATGGAAAAATTAGGGTATGTGTTAATTATCGCAATCCGAACAGAGAAATCCCAAAGGATAATTTCCCGTTACCTAACATCCATATCTTGATCGATAATTGTGCCAACCGTGAGATCGAGTCTTTTGTGGATTGCTATGCTGGGTATCATCAGATTTTGATGGACGAGGAAGATGCAGAGAAGACGACTTTCATCACGCCGTGGGGAACTTATTGCTATCAAGTAATGCCATTTGGTTTGAAGAATGCTGGAGTAATATACACGAGGGCAATGACTACTGTGTTTCATGATATGATACACAAAGAGATTGAGGTATACGTGGATGATGTGATTATAAAATCCAAGCATCAGACAGATCATGTAAGAGACCTAAGGAAGTTTTTCCAAAGACTTTGGAAGTACAATATTAAGCTCAACCCTACTAAATGTGCATTCAGTGTTCCATCTGGAAAGTTGTTGGGATTCGTAGTCAGTCAGCGAGGCATTGAGTTGGACCAGTCAAAGATCAAATCCATTCAGGATTGCCACCCCCAAAGAACAAAACCGAAGTGATGAGTTTGTTGGGAAGGTTGAATTATATCAGCAGGTTTATCGCTCAATTCACCACGACCTGTGAACCCATTTTTTGATTACTGAAGAAATATGCTGCAATAGTATGTACGGAAGAATGTCAGAAGGCATTTGACTAGATAAAAGGGTATTTATCGAATCCACATGTGTTGGTTCCACCCGAGCCAGGAAGACCGTTGATTCTTTATCTAACAGTCCTGGAGAATTCATCTGGTTGTGTACTGGGGCAACACGACATCACAGGAAGAAAGGAGCATGACATCTATTATCTCAGCAATAAGTTTACGGTTTATGAGGTTAAGTACACTCAACTTGAGAGGACATGTTGCACTATAACTTGGGTGGCACAGAAGTTGAAGCATTATTTGTCGTCTTATACTACCTTCCTCATATCTCGTTTGGATCCCTTGAAGTATATTTTCTAGAAGCCTATGTCCACAGGGAGATTAGCGAAGTGGCAGATTTTGCTTACTAAGTTCGACATTGTTTACGTGACTAGGACTGCGATGAAAGCACAGGCGTTGGTGGATCACTTGGCCGAGAATCCGATCGATGAAGAATATGAGCCATTGAAGACGTATTTTCCTGATGAAGAAGTGATGCATGTCGACGAGCTAGAGTTGACTGAGGAACCAGGATGGAAGCTTTTCTTTGATGGAGATACAAATGCGAAGGGAATTGGAATAGGAGCAATACTTATTTCCGAAACGGGGCATCATTATCCTGTCATGGCTCAGCTACGGTTCTATTGTACCAACAACATGGCCGAATATGAGGCATGCATTTTGGGCTTACGGTTAGCTACGTACATGGATATCTAGGACGTTTTGGTCTTGGGAGACTCGGACCTCATGGTACATCAGATTCAAGGTGAATGGGAAACACGGGATTTAAAGCTCATACCATATCGACAATGCTTGCACGATCTATGTTAACGGTTTCGATCAGTGGAGTTCAGGCATATCCTGAGAGTTCATAATGTGGTTGCCGATGCTTTGGACACCTTAGCATCGATGTTGCACCATCCGGATAAAATTCATGTTTATCCGTTGCACATTCAAGTTCATGATCAGCATGTTTATTGTAATTTGATAGAGGAAGAACTAGATGGCGAACCAAGGTTCTATGATGTCAATGAGTACCTCGGGATGGGGATATACCCGGAGCAGGCCACAGAAGATCAAAAGAGAGTCATTCGGTGGTTGGCAAATGGATTTTTCCTCAGTGGAGGAGTGTTGTACAAAAGAACGTCGGACCTGGGATTACTGAGATGCATAGATGCTAGTCAAGCCACGACAGCTATGACAGAGGTGCATTTTGGAGTTTGTGGGCCACATATGAGTGGATATGTATTGGCAAAGAAGATTCTTTGAGCATGGTATTATTGACTCACTATGGAGCGAGATTGTATCAGTTTTGTGCGTAAATGCCATCAATGCCAGATACACGGAGATTTGATTCATTCTCCGCCAACAGAATTACACACAATGTCAGCACCATGGCCTTTTATCGCATAGGGGATGGATGTCATTGGACCTGTTGAGATAGCAGCTTCCAACGGTCATAGGTTCATTCTGGTGACCATTGATTATTTCACCAAGTGAGTTGAAGCTAAAACTTTCAAGTCGGTAACCAAGAAAGCCGTGGTGGATTTTGTTCATTCCCATATCATCTGTAGATTTGGGATCCCAAAGGTGATCATCACGGATAATGGTGTTAATCTTAACAGCAGTTTGATGAAAGAAATATGTCAATAGTTCAAGATTACACACCGTAATTCTATCCCGTATCGTCCTAAGGCGAATGGAGCAGTTGAGCCAGCCAACAAGAACATAAAGAAGATATTGAGGAAGATGGTAGAAGGGACTAGACAATGGCATGAAAAGTTACCATTTGCATTGTTGGGTTATCGAACTACAGTTTGTACTTCATTAGGTACAACTCCTTATTTGTTGGTATATGGGACCGAAGTAGTGATACCGGCAGAGATTGAAATTCCGTCTCTCCGGATTGTCGCTGAGGCTGAGATTTATGATGATGAATGGGTCAAAGCCCGATTGGAGCAGTTGAGCTTGATTGATGAAAAGAGATTGGTAGCAGTATGTCATGGCCAGTTATACCAAAAGAGGATGGCAAGAGCATACAATAAGAAGGTGCGTCCCAGGAAATTCGAAGTGGGGCAACAAGTGTTGAAACGAATCCTTCCACTCCAGGCCGAAGGAAAAGGCAAGTTCGCCCCGAATTGGCAATGGCCGTTTATTGTGACCAGAGTGTTGTCCAATGATGCTTTATGTTTGACAGACATTGAAGGGAGATGTATAGACATGGCTATCAATTCTGACGCAGTCAAGAGATATTATGTATGATTTCGTTTGGTTGTAATTATTTTTTTTGTTTGTACTTGGTATTGTATCGGAGACTGAAATGACGGAGGAAATTTTTCTACTATCCAAACACTTTTAACCCTTGCTTCCCCTTTTGAGCCTTATTTATTCTTTCATACCCCTCTTTTGGAATCAGTAATGAAAATGAAAAAAAAGAGAGAAAAGAAAATGATAACAAAAAACAAAAGAAAGTAACAAGAAAACAAAGGAAATGTGAACTACGTTCGACCTGATTCCTCAATTAGGATACGTAGGCGCCTCACGGCTCGGCCATAGTGTAGTAAAAATCAAAAGATCCCCAAGCAAGAAAAAAAACTGGGGCAGAAGTTATGTTTTAATTTTGGGAAAAAAATTTGATTCCGGGAGTTGTAACATCTTACCCATCAAAATTATTTTCAAACTCTTGATACCCTTTTCTTTTAAGCCATATACCAACAACTTCAATCCCCAGCTGATGTCCAAAAAAGACCTCATGATCAGTATCTGAGAAGAGCCGAGTCAGGCAAACGGAAGCCGGGAATAACACTCTGATCCCCAGCAAGAAGAGGATCATAAGCTGAAAAGAATTTGATAGCCAAGAGAATCCCCAGCAGAGAGAGTCTTATCGGTAACACTCTGATCCACAGCTAAAAGATAAAATGAGAGAGTCTTATCGGTGAAAACCTGCATAGGCACCATAAGGCGACGAAAGTTGAGAGAAATAAAATGAGAGAGTCTTATGGGTGAAAACCTTCATGGGCACCATAAGGCGACGGGAGTCTGAGAGAAATGAGAGAGTCTTCTTAGTGAAAACCCCTCAAAGGGCACTATGAGGCGACAAGGGGTTAAAAAGGGGCGAACAAGATAAGATTGACGGAAAGGATCCGTCGAGGCATCAAGCAGAACAAGATGTTGGTTCGGCAAAAGAGTTAGGTTATGGGGCCTTTTGAAATGCAAAGTAAGGCCATAAGAAAGGTTGATTGATATAAATAGACTGGGTTGGTTAATCCAGAATGCACGACATGATCATTGGGATCGGTTATACAGTTCGGATAAGTTCTTTTCCTTTTTCTTCTCCCCAGTTGTTCAGAAAGACTTTTCTTTTTCTATCTCTTGAAGTCATCATTTTCATATTTCTTTTGTGTAGAGATTTTCCAATGATAGTTCATTTTGAAGAAGGATTTTCAGATCATACTACCAGTTTTCCAATATGGTGCAAAGTGAAATTTAGATAGGACTGGCTGAAGATAAGCGTCATGGAACAAGAAAGATGTCGTTGTAAGACCAGGAGGAATATCATCCCCAGCATGAATATCATCCCCAACAAATAACATCATCCCTAGCAAATTCTAATAGTGTGATGGGGATGAGAAAGATGTCATTGTAAGACCGAATGACGGATTGGTGTAAGATTTCCGGAGAGTATGGAGTCAAACTGGAAAGCAATAGTTGAGAAGTCGGTGAATAAAGAATCATCAAGAAAACAGGAGCACCCCCGACAGATCATTGACCAAGTTTCAAGATGGTCGGACAACGTGGATCATGAAAAAGATGGAAAGGGAAAAACCATCCCGGGCAGGAGTGGCACGACTGCTTACCACACTTTAAACTAACAAAGTTTTCTTTGATTTGAAGCAGGTAAGGGACATGTTATTGATGACAGAAAGACATGCCACAAGGAAGATCATCAAACTGGGGCAGAAAATTTTCTTCCATGTTTGAAAATTTTCTTGAAATCGGGTACCCATCGGGGAAACGAGGAAAGAAATTCCAATTTTAAGGGAGATCGAGACAACAAGTTTCGAAGAAAGCAATTTTGGAGGAGGTCAATACAAGATCTGAGTGAAGTAGTATTGGAAGAAGCAAGATGACACAAGTCTTAAGGGAAGTGGTCTTTGAACCAGTGTTATCCCCAGAGGTTGAAAGAAGGAAAATAACACGTCTTAATGGAAGAAGATAATTCCCCCAGTAGTGTTATACCCAGCAGTTTGCAGAAGACAACACATGTTTTGAGGGAAGCAGTTCTAAAGAAAGATAATCAAAATAGAAGGAAAATGGTTCAGGAGAAGGTAGGAACAACGGTGACAGAATGCAGTTGAAGATTGAAGTCGGGAGTCTGCCCGTATAACAGAGGAATACATTTCAAGTTGAAGATTGAAGTCGGGAGCCCGCCCGTAAAATAGAGGAATACATGTCAAGTTGAAGATTGAAGTCGGGAGCCCGCCCGTATAACAGAGGAATACATTTTAAGTTGAAGATTGAAGTCGGGAGCCCGCCCGTATAACAGAGGAATACATTTTGAGTTGAAGATTGAAGTCGGGATCCCGCCCGTATAATAGAGGAATACATTTTAAGTTGAAGGTTAAAGTCTGGAGCCCGCCCGTATAATAGAGGAATACATTTTAAGTTGAAGATTGAAGTCGGGAGCCCGCCCGTATAACAGAGGAATACATTTCAAGTTGAAGATTAAAGTCGGGAGCCCGCCCGTATAACCGAGGAACACATTTCAAGTTGAAGATTGAAGTTGGGAGCCCGCCCGTATAATAGAGGAACACATTTTAAGTTGAAGATTAAAGTCGGGAGCCCTCCCGTATAACACAGGAATACATTTTGAGTTGAAGATTGAAGTTGTCACGCCCCAACCTCGGGAGGCACGACCGGCGCTCAATCAAGTGAACCCGGGTGAGCAAGCCTAATCGAACACCTTCTACCCCAACTCAATATGAATACGGAACTCACGCCTTTGATTTATTTAGACGATAACACACGGTGTATACCACATTACTGGTTCATTTCATATCATAAAGAAAATTTACCGTTCATAAGCTAGCTTCATGGATTCTATATTATGGCTTAAGGAGATCACAAGTTTAGGATTACAACATATCTATATAGGGGACTCCCCGAAACTCGTACATAACCCACACTAGTGTCATTGGAGCCTCTAAGGATACAACAGATAAACATGACTATGCCGGCAACAAGGCCCCGGCTATACCTCAAAAGTGAAAAGCTGTAATAACAAAAGATACACCATATAGCCCCATGGAAGAATAAGGGGCTCACCGAGACTTCGAGTAGAAGAACGCTCCGCTACACACGGTCGACACTGTCTGCTATGGAGCCACCTGCAATCATAACACGAATGTAGCGCCCCCGGCAAAAGGGGCGTTAGTACATTTGAATTGTACTGGCATGTATAACTGAACACCATTTTACTAGAAAGAACTATCAAATAGATACAAGCAATTAATACGGGCAAATCAAAGAAGCAATTCATACAATTCTTCATACAATTTCCACAACACAAATTAGGGCAATTCTGTCATGTGTTCACCACTGTTCTCATTACCACCGCCATCTCGAGCGGAGTCTGGTCATGACCCGACCGGATAGGTCACCTCATTGGAGGTATTACTTATAATAAATATTTCATTTCCCTTATCCGAAATCCAATATCGGCACATTACCACCATGTGTGCGGCATGGTGTTCAATCACGACCCGACCGGCTAGGTCACCTCATTGGAGGCATTACTCAATTCTCATCAGTCAACACTTTCAAATATCTATCCCACACATATCAAGGATAATTCAAGTTACAAATTACAGGTAAATGAGCATATAGCTAGCATGAATAGTTCTTTGTTTCAATATCGGATTATAGCCCAAGTAATTCAACACATAATTATACTTTTCATCATTCTCTAATTATCAAGATTTGTGCAATATTCCCATTGAAGCACATCCTTCACGAATATGTATAGTTATATGCAATTCAATTTATGCGTAATGACAATCAATACTCTAGCCAATTTAACTGTTACCATACTTTCGTAATGACAACGAAGCTCAATTTCTAATAAAAGGGGGTTTTAGCCATACATACCTCAATAAAGTTTTTCCTTACTCTTTTACAAATTTCCGGAACTCTTAGCGCTTCGATCTATTGAGCAAGAATTACAAATTAAATTGAGAATTAGAGACAAAACTGAAATTCTAGCTTGGTTCGAGCATATCGTCAAACACTAAAGGTGCATTATGACCTTAGGACCCTTTCTGTGAGGAATTTCTATCATTTTGTACCCCCAATTGCCTCCTTTTTAGTTTTACTACTTTCCAATACCCTATGGTGGTATGCATGCAAGAGATTTATTCTCATACCCATGAATTACTTCCCTAATGACCCCATATGGCTAAGTATACAAATATGAGCTGATGAGCTGAGGTGATGGAGCCTTACCTCTTGGGATGAATATCCAGGAGACTTCACTTGATTAGTTTCAAGGATATAGCAAGATTCTAAGGAGAATTTGATAGGGGACACTTTCCACCTCTAAGACCCTCTTTATCTCTCTAAAAATCTCAGAAAATATGCTTAAAATGAGCCATAATGTCGAATATACCGATAGGGAGGTCGGGTTAATGATTAGAAAATTGGAGCCCCGGGTAAAATATGAGATCGCAGAATGAACATGCGGTCCGCATAATGGACCGCAAAATGCCTCCCAAAAACCATACATTCTGACTCAGTCTGCGGTAATAATGCGGCCCGCATTCACGTTCTGCCGACGCAAAGTGCACTGCAGAACTGACACTCACAAAATTCAAAGGTGAAAATGCGACGATTATGCGGTCTGCATTTCGATTATGCGATCGCATTTCGACCGCATAACTGACTTAAATTTTAACCAGCACTCTGACCCACTCTACGGCAGATATGTGGTCCGCATACCTGATTTGCGGCCCCATTCTGGACCGCATTTCTTGCATTTTTATGGAAACTTATTCTTGACTTTTTAATGCATTATTAAATCCATGTTCCTAACTTGGCACCACGGGATCTGGGTTTTTGAGTATGGATTTCACGGGGCCTTACATCCTCCCCCACTTAAGATCATTCGTCCTCGAATGACGATCAAGGTTCACTTATTAACAGTCTTAGTGCAATCTTCTTCTCTTTACAACCCGAAACTGGTTGATAGTCTCCCAATTTATCTAACTCCCTAGATTTCCGAAAATTTCGCTAGAGTTCCCTTTGTACCTAGGCCTTACCCACCTGTCAGAGAGCCCCATAAACATACTATCACAACATAAGCATGTTTGTAAGCATAGTATAACTGGAACAATATCAACAATGGCCATATAGGCAACCATATTACCAAAAGAGGACGGTTTTACATAAATCTAGCCAACATATATGATTTCGAAGGAGTTGAACGCATAGAAGTTATTACATGATCATTCAAACAAGTGTGGATACTTCTTTTTCATTTCATCCTCGACTTCCCAAGTAGCTTTCTCAACGTGCTGGTTCCGCCATAATACTTTTACGAATGCAATCTCCTTACTCCTTAATTTTCGAACTTGACTATCAAGAATGGCAACTGGACCTCTTCGTATTATAGCTCTTCGTTTACTTCAATAGTCTCTACTGGCACAATGGAAGACGGATCCCCTATCACCTTCTTTAACATAGACACATGGAAAACCGGGTGTACAATTGACATCTCGAGCGGCAGCTCGAGCTTGTATGCCACCTGACCAACTTTCTGAATAATTCGGTATGGCCCGACATACCTTGGGCTTAATTTTCCTTTCATTATAAATCGCATGATACCCTTCATAGGGGAAACTTTCAAGAATACCCAATCATCTTCTTTAAACTCCAAATCTCTGCGACGCACATCCGAGTAGGATTTTTGGCGACTTTGAGCAGTTTTCAACCTTCCTTTAATAAGCTTGACTTTCTCCATGGCCTGGTGCACGAGGTCCGGCCATATCAATTCCGCTTCTCCAACCTCGAACCACCCGATGGGAGACCTATATCTCCTACCGTACAATGCTTCGAACGGTGCTATTTGAATACTAGCTTGAAAGCTGTTGTTGTAAGCAAATTCTATGAGTGGCAAATGGTCAAGTCAATAATACAAGCACGCAACATGTCCTCAAGCATCTGAATAGTCCGTTCTGCTAGCCCATCAGTTTGTGGATGAAAAGTTATGCTAAGGTTCACTTGCGTACCCAAACCCTGCTGAAACTTCTTCCAAAAGTTAGCTGTGAATTGAGCCCCTCGATCTGAAATGATTGAGACTGGAGTGCCATGCAACCTGACTATTTCTTTGATATATAACTGAGCATATTGTTCCGCTGTGTCGGTAGATTTAACTGGAAAAAAGTGCGCTGATTTCGTGAGCCGATCCACGATCACCCAAATTCAGTCGAACTTGCGCGAAGTACGCGGCAACCCTACCACAAAGTCCATGTTAATCATCTCCCACTTCCACATTAGAATGTCTATGCATTGTGTCAATCCACCGGGCCTTTGATGTTCGGCCTTCACCTGTTGACAATTCGGACATTTTGCCACGAATTCTGCCACATCCCTCTCCATGTTGTTCCACCAATAAATTTTCTTGAGATCATGATACATCTTCGTAGAATCTGGGTGCACGGAATACCTAGATGTGTGAGTTTCTGCCATGATCTTTTCCCAAAGACTGTCGATATCGGGAATGCACAGGCGGTCTTGGTACCGTAGGGTACCATCAATCATGCCCAAGGAGAAAGTTGTGGTCTTATGATTGTGAATCCCTTCTTTTAGTTTTGCTAAAAATGGATTATTGAATTGCTTTTCTTTCACCTCTACCACAATGATTCTGCCCTATTCTATATAATCACATTTCCTTCATCATAGTCTGCCAGACGAACTCCCAAATTAGTTAGCCGGTGAACTTCCCTAGCTAACAGCCTCTGATAGTCCCCCAAATGAGCCAAAATTCCCATAGATTTTCGACTAAGTGCATCTGCTACAACATTTGCCTTTCCTGGGTGGTAAAGAATATCCATATCGTAGTCTTTGAGTAACTTTAGCCACCTTCTTTGTCTCATGTTCAACTCCTTATGCTTGAAGATGTATTGAAGGCTCTTATGATCGGTAAATATGTCCACATGGACCCCATACAAATAATGCCACCAAATCTTTAGAGCAAACACCAAAGCTGCTAGCTCTAAGTCATGCGTTGGATAGTTCTTCTCATGATTCTTGAGCTGCCTAGAGGCGTAGGCTATCACTTTGCCCCGCTGCATCAGCACACACCCCAACCCGACTCTTGAAGCATCGCAATACACCACAAATCCCTCGGTACCCTCTGGTAGGGCTAACACTGGTGCTGTTGTTAACCTTGATTTCATTTCTTGGAAACTTTTATCACAAGCATCAGACCATTGGAATTTAACTGCTTTCTGCATCAATTTTGTCAAAGGAGAGGCAAGAGTAGAGAACCCCTCCACAAACCTCCTGTAGTACCCAGCTAATCCCAAGAAACTACGGATATCGGTTGGAGTAGTAGGTCTAGGCCAATTCTTCACTGCCGCAACCTTCTGAGGGTCAACCATAACTCCTTCCCTGGAAACAACATGACCCAAGAATGCGACAGATTCAAGCCAGAATTCACATTTTGAAAATTTTGCATATAATTGATGTTGCTGAATGGTATACAATACTACCCTGAGATGGCCAACATGGTCCTCCCGACTTTAGGAATATACTAGAATGTCGTCAATGAACACTATCACAAAGGAGTCTAGGAAGGGCTTGAAGACTCGATTCATAAGGTCCATGAAAGCAGCTGGGGCATTTGTTAGCCCAAAAGACATTACCATAAATTCAAAGTGCCAATACCGGGTTCTGAAGGCGGTTTTTGGAATATCCCACTCCCGTATCTTCAACTGGTGATACCCGGACCGCAAGTTAATTTTTGAGAAACATGCAGCAACTTGCAATTGATCGAACAAGTCATCTATTCTTGGCAAGAGATATTTATTTTTCATTGTAACTTTGTTGAGTTGCTGGTAGTCAATACACATCCGCAGCGACCCATCCTTCTTACTAACGAACAAGACCGGCGCGCCCCATGGTGACACACTTGGCCGTATAAAACCTTTCTCCAACAAATCCTTCAATTGCTCCTTTAGTTATTTCAATTCTATCGGTGCCATCCTGTAAGGTGGAATCGATTTAGGCTGCGTGCTTGGCATCACATCGATCCCAAAATTAATTTCCCTATCTGGTGGAATCCCAGGGAGCTCATCTAGAAAGACAATTGGAAATTCATTCACAACTGGTACAAAATCAAGGCTAGGTGCCTCGGCATTGGTGTCTGTAACTCGAACTAGATGATAGATACACCCCTTCCTGATCATTTTTGCGGCCTTAAGGTAGGAAATAAACCGACCTCGAGGCACTACATTATCTCCCCTCCATTCACTGATGGGCTCATTAGGAAATTCAAGCTTGATAGTTCTAGTTCTACAATCAATTTTGGCAAAGCATGAGTAAAGACAATCCATTCCCATTATTACGTCGAAATCCACCATTCCCAACTCGATAAGATCGACCATGGTATCCCTACCACGCACCGTAACAACACAACCTCTATAAACTCGAACTGCCAAAATTGACTTACCAACTGGGGTAGATACTGAGAATGGCTCATGGAGCTGCTCCGGTTCCATCCCAAATCTCATAGCAACAAATGGGGTAACATAGGATAAAGTGGAACCAGGGTCAATAAGCGCATACACATCATAAGATTGGAGAGTCAAAATACCTTTAACAACATTTGGAGAAACCTCTACTGTCTGGCGACCACTCATAGCATAGAATCGGTTGGGACCTCTCGAACTCTGCGGACCACCCCTAGCTGCACCCCGCTCTGCGGGTGCTGGGGCACCTTGAGGTGGGGAGGGGGCTGAAGATGTGGCAGCTGCTGGACTGGAGGGCTGAGTTATGCCCCTACCTGTTCCCTGACGAGACGTGTGATGGTGTCTCTGAATATGGCCCCTCATCCCACATCCATAACATATAGGAAACTCCGTGCAGCAGACCCCCGAGTGCATCTTCCCACACTTAGGACACGAGGATCTCTGCTGCTGCTGAGACCTCTCCCCTGACCGACCTCGCTGGCGGAATCCCCTGTTGCCCTGATCGGGCTTGAAACGACTCCACTGCTACTGGTTGGGCCCTGATGGTGGTGCACTGGCTGAAGACTGTGCAACAGACTGGGAAGGTCCTAATGATCCTCCCCTAAAAGCTGATCTTCCCCCACCTAGGGACTATCCTATGTTGCCCGTAGACCGGGCCTTTTTGTTACTCTCTCTCACCATTTTGTTCTTCAACTTACGGTCCTCTGTGGCCTGAGCAAAGGCTACTATCCTTCTGTAGTTCATGTTAGAATTCAATGCTGGTGTAGAAGCCTCATTAATAGTCAAATGATTAAGACCCTGAACAAACCGATGCACTCTAGCCTCCATGGTGGGCAACATGTGAATAGCATACTTGGACAAGCGGGCAAACTCCATATGGTACTTCTATACACTTCTGTCACCTTGCCTTAGATTTTCAAATTCTACTGCCCGGGCTGCCCTTGTCTCAGCGAGCAAGAAATGATCAATGAAAGCATCGCCAAACTCACTCCACCTCGGCGGAGGGCGCCCTCCTCTCGGGAGTCCTCCCATAACTCAAATCATGAATAGGCCGCCCCTTTCAGACGATAGGTAACCAACTCTACTCCCTCTGTCTCAGTCGCACGCATCACCCTGAGGGTCTTGTGCATCTCATCAATAAAGTCTTGGAGGTCTTCTTCTGAGTTGGCACCTGTGAATACCGTAGGGTCTAACTGAAGGAATCGGTTTACCCTGGAACTAGTGGAATCCCCTGGTTGGCTGGATGAACTGGGTGCAATATTTGAACTTTGGTCCTGAGAGGTCACCAACTAAGCCAACATTTGAATAGCTCCCCTAAGATCCCCATCAGAAATGCCAGAACCAGAAGCTGCGATTGGAGGAGGGACATGAGCATCAACGAGAGGTATAGTGGTACCCTCCATAGTTGTAGGGACTGAGGTAGTTTGTTCTGGAACAGGAGGATCTGACAGGGTAATAGCAGGGCGGCTACCCCCACCTGCAACATCAATTAGTGACTCATTTACCACTCCTGGGGTGGCATTGGCTTCTTCGCCAGTTCTTGCCTTCTTCTTAGGTTCTATTTATTGAAATGTTGAACAATACACTGATTAGGAAGTAAACATTTTCACCGCACGATCCAGAATATCAAAGAAGGGTGAAATTCCTAAATGTCCGAATAGCCTCCAACTTATAGATCTGGTCGACTTCATACCGATAAGAAGGACTCTACTAGACATGGCTCCAAGACATCCTAGGACACTTCCAAAACCTTAGGCTCTGATACCAAGTTTGTCACACCCCAACCTTGGGAGGCGCGACCGGCGCTCAATCAAGTGAACCCGACTGAGCAAGCCTAACCGAACACCTTCTACCCTAACTCAAAATGAATACGGCACTCATGCATTTGATTTATTTGGACGATAACACACGGTGTATACCACATTACTGGTTCATTTCATATCATAAAAAAAAATTTACCGTTCATAAGCTAGCTTCATGGATTCTATTAGAGTTACGGCTTAAGGAGATCACAAGTTTAGGATTACAACATAAACATATAGGGGACTCCCTGAAACCCGTACATAACCCACACTAGTGTCTTTGGAGCCTCTAAGGATAAAATAGATAAGCATGACTATGCCGGCAACAAGGCCCCGATTATACCTCAAAAGTGAAAACTGTAATAACAAAAGATACACCATATAGCCCCATGGAAGAATAAGGGGCTCACCGAGGCTTCGATTAGAAGAATGCTCCGCTACACATGGTCGGCACTGTCCGCTATGGAGCCACCTACAATCATAATACGAATGTAGCGCCCCTGGCAAAAGGGGCGTCAGTACATTTGAATTGTACTGGTATGTATAACCGAACACCATTTTCCTAGAAAGAACTATCAAATAGATACAAGCAATTAATACAGGCAAATCAAAGAAGCAATTCATATAATTCTTCATACAATTTCCACAACACAGATTAGGGCAATTCTGCCACGTGTTCAACACTGTTCTCATTAGCACCGCCATCTCGAGCGGAGTCCGGTCACGACCCGACCAGCTAGGTCACCTCATTGGAGGTATTACTCATAATCAATATTTCATTTCCCTCATCCGGAATTCAATATCGGCACATTACCACCATGTGTGCGGCATGGTGTCCGATCACGACCCGACTGGCTAGGTCACCTCATTGGAGGCATTACTCAATTCTCATCCGTCAACACCTTCAAATATCTATCCCACACATATCAAGGATAATGAAAGTTACAAATCACAGGTAAATGAGCATATAGCTAGCATGAATAGTTCTTTGTTTCAATGTCGGCTTATAGCCCAAGTAATTCAACACATAATTATACTTTTCATCATTCTCTAATTATCAAGATTTGTGCATTATTCACATTGAGGCACATCCTTCACGAATATGTATAGTTATATGCAATTCAATTTATGCATAATGACAATCAATACTCTAGCCAATTTAACTCTTACCATACTTTCGTAATGACAACGGAGCTTAATTTCTAATAAAAAGGGATTTTAGCCATACATACCTCAATAAAGCTTTTCCTTACTCTTTTACAAATTTTCGGAACTCTTAGCGCTTCGATCTATTGAGCAAGATTTACAAATTAAATTGAGAATTAGTGACGAAACTGAAGTTCTAGCTTAGTTCGAGCATATCGTCAAACACTAAAGGTGCATTATGACCTTAGTCCCCTTTTTGTGAGGAATTTCTATCATTTTGTACCCCCAATTGCCTCCTTTTTAGTTTTACTACTTTCCAATACTCTATGGTGGTATGCATGCAAGAGATTCATTCTCATACCCATGAATTACTTCCCTAATGACCCCGTGTGGTTAAGTTTACAAATATGAGCTGAGGTGATGGAGCCTTACCTCTTGGGATGAAGATTCAGGAGCCTTCACTTGATTAGTTTCAAGGATATAGCAAGATTCTAAGGAGAATTTGATGGGGGACACTTTCCACCTCTAAGACCCTCTTTCCCTCTCTAAAAATCTCAGAAAATATGTTTAAAATGAGCTATAATGTCGAATATATCGATGGGGAGGTCGGGTTAAAGATTAGAAAATTGGAGCCCTGAGTAAAATATACGATCGCAGAATGAACATGCGGTCCGCATAATGGACGGCAAAATGCCTCCCAAAAACCATATGTTCTGACTCAGTCTGCGGTAACATTGCGGCTCGTATTCACGTTCTGCGGTCGCAAAGTGCACCGCATAACTGACACTCACAAAATTCAAAGGTGAAAATGCGACGATTATGCGGTCCGTATTTCGATTATGCAATCGCATTTCGACCGCATAACTGTCTTAAATTTTAACCAACACTCTGACCCACTCTGCGGCAGATATGCAGTCCGCATACCAGATTTGCGGCCGCATTCTGGACTGCATTTCTTGCATTTTTCTGGAAAGTTATTCTTGCCTTTTTAATGCATTATTCAATCCAAAAAGGTCCGCGCCGCGACGGGCTTGGAACCACGGGATCTGGGTTTTTGAGTAGGGATTTCACGTGGCCTTACAAAAGTCGGGAGCCCACTCGTATAACAGAGGAATACATTTTAAGTTGAAGGTTGAAGTCGGGAGCCCACCTGTATAATAGAGGGACACATTTTGAGTTGAAGATTAAAGTCAGGAGTCCACCCGTAAAACAGAGTAAGTTGAAGGTTGAAGTCAGGAGCCCGCCCGTATAACAGAGGAACACATTTTAAGTTGAAGATTGAAGTCGGGAGCCTGCCTGCATAACAGAGGAATACCTTTTGAGTTGAATTTTCAAGTCGGGAGCCCGCCTATATAATAGAGGAATACATTTTGAGTTGAAGATTGAAGTCGGGAGCCCGCCCGTAGAATAGAGGAAAACATTTTAAGTTGAAGGTTGATGTCGGGAGCCCGCCCGTATAACAGAGGAATACATTTTGAGTTGAAGATTCAAGTCGGGAGCCCGCCCGTATAACAGAGGAATACATTTTAAGTTGAAGGTTAAAGTCAGGAGCCCGCCCGTATAGCAGAGGAATACATTTTAAGTTGAAGATTGAAGTCGGGAGCCTGCCCGTATAATAGAGGAATACATTTTGAGTTGAAGTTTGAAGTCGGGAGCCCGCCCGTATAACATAAGAATACATTTTGAGTTGAAGATTGAAGTCGGGAGCCCGTCCGTATAACAGAGGAATATATTTGAAGTTGAAGATTGAAGTCGGGAGCCCGCCTATATAACAGAGGAATACATTTTAATGTTAAAGATTGAAGTCGGGAGCCCGCCCGAATAACAAAGGAATACATTTCAAGTTGAAGATTAAAGTCGGGAGCCCGCCCGTATAATAGAGGAATACATTTTGAGTTGAAGATAGAAGTCGGGAGCCCGCCCGTATAACAGAGGAATACATTTCAAGTTAAAGATTGAAGTCGGGAGCTCGCCCGTATAACAGAGGAACATATTTTATGTTGAAGATTGAAGTCGGGAGCCCGCCCATATAACAGAGGAATACATTTTTAGTTAAAGATTGAAGTCGAGAGTCTGCCTGTATAATAGAGGAATACATTTTAATTTGAAGGTTGAAGTCGGGAGCCCGCCCGTATAATAGAGGAATACATTTTGAGTTGAAGATTGAAGACGGGAGCCAGCCCGTATAACAAAGGAATACATTTTAAGTTGAAGGTTGAAGTCCGGAGCCCGCCCGTATAACAGAGAAACACATTTTAAGTTGAAGATTGAAGTCGGGAGCCCGCCCGTATAATCGAGGAATATATTTTGAGTTGAATATTGAAGTCGGAGCCCGCTTGTATAATAGAGGAATACATTTTAAGTTGAAGGTTGAAGTCGGAAGCCCGCCCGTATAATAGAGGAACACATTTTAAGTTGAAGATTGAAGTCGGGAGCCTGCCCGTATAACAGAGGAATGCATTTTGAGTTGAAGATTAAAGTCGGGAGCCCGCCCGTATAACAGAGGAATACATTTTGAGTTGAAGATTGAAGTCGGGAGCCCGCCCGTATAACAGAGGAATACATTTTGAGTTGAAGATTGAAGTCGGGAGCCCGCCCGTATAATAGAGGAACACATTTTAAGTTGAAGGTTTATGTCGGGAGCCCGCCCATATAACAGAGGAATATATTTTGAGTTGAAGATTGAAGTCGGGAGCCCGCCCATAGAACAAAGGAATACATTTTAAGTTGAAGGTTAAAGTCGGGAGCCCGCCCATATAACAGAGGAATACATTTTAAATTGAAGATTAAAGTCTGGAGCCCACCCGTATAATAGAGGAATACATTTTGAGTTGAAGATTGAAGTCGGGGTTGAAGATTAAAATCGGGAGCCCACTCGTATAACGGAGGAATACATTTTGAGTTGAAGATTGAAGTCGGGAGCTCGCCCGCATAACATAGGAATACATTTCAAGTTGAAGATTGAAGTCGGGAGCCCGCCCGTATAACAGAGGAATTCATTTCAAGTTGAATATTGAAGCCGGGAGCCCGCCCGTATAACAGAGGAATACATTTTGAGTTGAAGATTGAAGTCGGGAGCCCGCACGTATAACAGAGGAATACATTTCAAGTTGAAGATTGAATTCGGGAGCCCACCCGTGTAATAGAGGAATACATTTTGAGTTGAAGATTGAAGTCGGAGTTGAAGATTAAAGTCGGGAGCCTAGCCGTATAACGGAGGAATACATTTCAAGTTGAAGATTGAAGTCGGGAGCTCGCCCGTATAACAGTGGAACACATTTTACGTAGAAGATTGAAGTCCGGAACCCGCCCATATAACAGAGCAATACATTTTGAGTTGAAGATTGCAGTCGAGAGCCTGCCTGTATAACAGAGGAATACATTTTAAGTTGAAGGTTGAAGTCGGGAGCCCGCCCGTATAACGGAGGAGTACATTTTGAGTTGAAGATTGAAGACGGGAGCCCGCCCGTATAACGGAGGAATATATTTTAAGTTGAAGGTTGAAGTCGGGAGCTCGCCCGTATAACAGAGGAACACATTTTAAGTTGAAGATTAAATTCGGGAGCCCGCCCGTATAATCGAGGAATACATTTTGAGTTGAAGATTGAAGTAGGGAGCCCGCTCGTATAACAGAGGAATACATTTTGAGTTGAAGATTAAAGTCGGGAGCCTGCCCGTATAACAGAGGAATACATTTTGAGTTCAAGATGAAAGTCGGGAGCCCGCCCGTATAAGAGAGGAATACATTTTGAGTTGAAGATTAAAGTCGGGAGCCCGCCCGTATAATAGAGGAACACATTTTAAGTTGAAGGTTTATGTCGGGAGCCCGCCCATATAACAGAGGAATATATTTTGAGTTAAAGATTGAAGTCGGGAGCCCGCCCATAGAACAGAGGAATACATTTTAAGTTGAAGGTTAAAGTCGGGAGCCCGCCCGTATAACAGAGGAATACATTTTAAATTGAAGATTAAAGTCTGGAGCCCACCCGTATAATAGAGGAATACATTTTGAGTTGAAGATTGAAGTCGGAGTTGAAGATTAAAGTCGGGAGCCCGCTCGTATAACAGAGGAATACATTTCAAGTTGAAGATTGAAGTCGGAGTTGAAGATTAAAGTCGGGAGCCCGCTCGTATAACAGAGGAATACATTTCAAGTTGAAGATTGAAGTCGGAGTTGAAGATTAAAGTCGGGAGCCCGCTCGTATAACAGAGGAATACATTTCAAGTTGAAGATTGAAGTCGGAGTTGAAGATTAAAGTCGGGAGCCCGCTCGTATAACAGAGGAATACATTTCAAGTTGAAGATTGAAGTCGGAGTTGAAGATTAAAGTCGGGAGCCCGCTCGTATAACAGAGGAATACATTTCAAGTTGAAGATTGAAGTCGGAGTTGAAGATTAAAGTCGGGAGCCCGCTCGTATAACAGAGGAATACATTTCAAGTTGAAGATTGAAGTCGGAGTTGAAGATTAAAGTCGGGAGCCCGCTCGTATAACAGAGGAATACATTTCAAGTTGAAGATTGAAGTCGGAGTTGAAGATTAAAGTCGGGAGCCCGCTCGTATAACAGAGGAATACATTTCAAGTTGAAGATTGAAGTCGGAGTTGAAGATTAAAGTCGGGAGCCCGCTCGTATAACAGAGGAATACATTTCAAGTTGAAGATTGAAGTCGGAGTTGAAGATTAAAGTCGGGAGCCCGCTCGTATAACAGAGGAATACATTTCAAGTTGAAGATTGAAGTCGGAGTTGAAGATTAAAGTCGGGAGCCCGCTCGTATAACAGAGGAATACATTTCAAGTTGAAGATTGAAGTCGGAGTTGAAGATTAAAGTCGGGAGCCCGCTCGTATAACAGAGGAATACATTTCAAGTTGAAGATTGAAGTCGGGAGCCCGCACGTATAACAGAGGAATACATTTCAAGTTGAAGATTGAATTCGGGAGCCCGCCCGTATAATAGAGGAATACATTTTGAGTTGAAGATTGAAGTCGGAGTTGAAGATTAAAGTCGGGAGCCCACTCGTATAACGGAGGAATACATTTCAAGTTGAAGATTGAAGTCGGGAGCTCGCCCGTATAACAGTGGAACACATTTTACGTTGAAGATTAAAGTCGGGAACCCGCCCATATAACAGACCAATACATTTTGAGTTGAAGATTGCAGTTGAGAGCCTGCCTGTATAACAGAGGAATACATTTTAAGTTGAAGGTTGAAGTCGGGAGCCCGCCCGTATAACGGAGGAATACATTTTGAGTTGAAGATTGAAGACGGGAGCCCGCCCGTATAACGGAGGAATATATTTTAAGTTGAAGGTTGAAGTCGGGTGCTCGCCCGTATAACAGAGGAACACATTTTAAGTTGAAGATTAAAGTCGGGAGCCCGCCCGTATAATCGAGGAATACATTTTGAGTTGAAGATTGAAGTCGGGAGCCCGCTCGTATAACAGAGGAATACATTTTGAGTTGAATATTGAAGTCGGGAGCCCGCCCGTATAACAGAGGAATACATTTTAAGTTGAAGGTTAAAGTCGGGAGCCCGCCCGTATAACTTAGGAACACATTTTAAGTTGAAGATTCAAGTCGGGAGCCCACCCGTATAATAGATAAATACATTTTGAGTTGAAGATTGAAGTGGGGATCCCGCCCGTATAACAGAGGAATACATTTTAAGTTGAAGGTTGAAGTCGGGAGCCCGCCCGTATAACAGAGGAACACATTTCAATTGAAGATTGAAGTCGGGAGCCCACCCATATAACAGAGGAACACATTTTAAGTTGAATATTGAAGTCGGGAGCCCGCCCGTATAACAGAGGAATACACTTTGAGTTGAAGATTGAAGTCGGGAGCCCACCCGAATAACGGAGGAATACATTTTAAGTTGAAGGTGGAAGTTGGGATCCCGCCCGTATCACAGAGGAACAAATTTTAAGATGAAGATTGAAGTTGGGAACCCGCCCGTATAACAGAGGAATACATTGAAGTTTGAAGTCAGTAAAACGGAGGGTTACAACAAAATCCCCAGCATAAATCCGAGTTCAGAAAGCACAAGGAAGGCAACAGTGGCCGGAAAAAGGCAGTTCAAGTTCTGAAGGGAAAATAATTCGAAGCTCACAAGAAGGAAATAAGCAGTTCAAGTTCGGCAATCAAGAGAATCCGACGTGTCAAGGCAGAAGAGAAGAAACATCAGAGGAAACACAAGAGTAGACAAGGCAACAAGAGGCTCAAGAGCAAGTCTGAAGATCTAGATAAGATTTTACAATTCATAGACTAGTTTAGTCTAGCTTCTTATTTTCTGTTTAATGGGGTGTAATAAGGAGGTCGGTAAGCGGTAGCAGCAGCAAAAACAGTAACAGCAAAATCACAGTTCCACGGTAGTCCCAGCTACCAAAACTTCCCGAACTACATTGACCTGATTCCCTTTTAGCCAGGGATATGTAGGAGACCTTTTGAAGCAAAGGTTCGGTCAAATTTTTCAAAAAAAAATGCTTCACACGGATTACTCAAATGGGCAAAAAGCGCTCGTATCCGCTCGCTTTATCTTTGCACAAAACCTCTTCGTGTTTCCGGGCAAAGAGGGGTAGCTGTGAGTATGTGATTTTTGCCCAATATGAGAATTACTCCCAAAAATTCAAAAATAAAAATAATTTTGTTTGTTTGCAATTGTTGTGAATTCTTTGTTATTTTTCTTCATGTTACTTGTTAAATTAATGAAAAATACAAAAATATGTCGCATTTGCATTTAGGATTTAATTCTACAATTAAGGGTAATAAGTTTGTTTCACAAAATGAAAATCACAAAAAATAATGTACTTTGCATTTTTTAGCCTTTAATGTCAAAATTGTGTGATTTTTATTTATTTGGTATTTAATTATGTGTGATGATCGTTATTAGGAATAAAGTAGCATTTGTAATTTGGTTTACAATTTAACTTAGAATTGTGGTTTTAACAATTAGAAAATAAAAGATAAAAGGAAAGGAAGAAAAATCAGAACTGGGCAATTTTCATTTGATCAAAACCAGGCCCAATCTTTTCACATACCCGGTCCTACCGACCAGGCTGCATAGACATCCAATCGACGTCGTTTCTGTCACGCCCAATCTGGACTGTTGATCTTAATTCAATCGACAGTCCAGTCCGCCCCCAGAATTATTGAAATGACGCTGTTTCAGGAGCATTAATCCATGCCGTTCAATTTAATTGATCGAACGGTCAAGACCATCCCTCATAACTCATTAGCCTAGCCCGACCCGTTCTCATAAGATACCAACTCGGTCTCTATTTTGATGAAACAGTGTCGTTCCCCTTAAGTGAGAGATACAGGCCGTTGATCTTGATTGATCTAATGGCTAGGATCAAATCCCTCCCTTCGTATATAAGTAACCAAACACATCTAGCCCTCCCCCCCTCCAGCACACCCTGCCCCTCCATCCCTCGTCGTCTCTAAGGGCTTTAGAGACCAAACCCTCCACCGCCCGCCAAAAATCGCAACGGCGGCGGACGGTGGCCAAACAACCCCAAATTTACACCACTTATTCACCTCAACCTCCCCGTTCCAAAACCCTGAACCTTATCCTTCGAATCCCAGCAATTATCTTTGAATCTTTAATCGAAGGTTCAGTAAAAAAAAAAACCTCACCTTCTCCGATTAACCCCAAACTTACACCACTAAGCCTCCTGACCTCCCTCGTTCCCATATCACCCCTACTTTTGTTCAAATCCCATTAGAACTAGTCGAATCTTAAATCGACTAACAAACCCTAGAAGGACCAAAACTGAACCTGTCCGAGATTAGAAAAAGTGGGGGTTCTAATCGACTTTAGTCGAGTGTTCTCAGTAGGGAACACTCAATTAAAGTCCATTTTTACCTCAAAAGGTTCAAGTCAAAGGTCAAACGAGTGGAGTTCGTTTGGTTTCTGATTTTGAGGTATTTTCCTTTCTTTTTCTATTCTAGTTTTTATTATTGTTTATTTTTGTAAGTTGCGTTGTGTCTTTTCTGATTGATTTTTCTTTATTTTTGTCGATCATCTTCTTCTCCTCTTCTGGACCCTTTTCTTGGGTCATCTTTCTTCTGATTGATTAGCACGTATTGTAGGCATTTGAATCATTTGAATACGTTTGTATGTTAGTTTGGTTCAACTCTGAATTTTTATTTTTTGGTTTGGTCAAGTTCTATGTGATCCTTCATCTCTACTTCTGTATTTAGTGTTCACATGTCAATGTAGCTAATTCAAAGCAATAAGTTGGTAGTTTAATTGGGTTTTGAGATGATTCTGATCCAAATGATGCATGCCTGGTTGTCCTCTGATAAGAATAATTTGGTAGTTTGAATTATTCAAGTTTTGGTTTTATTAGTTTCTACTGAAGTTTGATTTTGTGTGTGTTGAATCTGTAGTTATTTGGTAGTTGTTCGAAGTTAACTAAGCTATTGTTCTGAAACTCCCTAAATGCATAGTTTTATTCCTGGAATTCTTTACCTATTTTCAAATTGATCATTAGGCACAATTTAGTTAATTTGCTTGCAGCTGAGTAGAATAGAGTTCTACTTAGTCAAGGGAAGGGTTTAGTTACCTAATGAAGGAATTTCAATGAACATCAGGGGGTAATTTGGGGAGTCTGAAAGTTTGAAGATGGTTTCACTTAGTGGTCTGTCAGTAGGGTACATAATTAACCATTAAACTAATGCTTTGTCTAGTAATAGTGGGATAGGGATTAGAATAGTATGGGAGGTCTGTTTAGAGATAATTAAAGTACAAGGTGCCCATAACCTTAGAATTAATTAATAAAACAAGACATATGGTAGTGGGGAACAAGGGATTAAAACAAGAATAAGGCATATAGGAGTGGGGTTCTAGAGGGGATGGGTAGAAGGTTGGTCTAATAGTTTAAGTTTTTCAAGAGTAGAAAATGGGTATGCAAGAGGTATAAATAAGAAAAGTTTGGACAGAGTTAGAGAGAGGCTTTTCAAAAATCCTAAAAAGTCAGTTTTGAGAGAGGCTTGAGAGTTTAATTAGTCTGGGAGAGCATTTCTTAGGCTGATTTTTTTAATAGAGATCAGTTCTGGAATCCGTTTTATCAGTTAAGAAAGAGTTTCTGAGAGTTCATATAGTTTGCCCTTCACTGTTCCATTGAAATTTGAAGTGAAGTTTCTCATTTTTAGCTGCTGAGTCATAGTTCTCCAGTCCAGTGTTGTTGCTGTGTTTCGTTGAGGTTGCCTGTGGTTTTTTGGTCCAAACTACTCCTGTTTTGGTCGACTACTACAGTGTGGTACTGCTGTTGCTATTGCTGATATTACTGTTGCTTCTGATCTTTCTTCTACTTCATTTCTATTCCAATTCTTGGTACACTTTCATAGCCTTTATTGATCTGGAATATGATTCACATGAATGAACAATTTGGGAATCCATGAAGAGAAGTTGTTATTTGTTCATCTAAACATACTTAGAGCCATTGTTAGATTTAATATTTAGTTTAGTCATTTATGTTTAATGGTATCTCGATCAACTGTATGAACTGTTTGATTTATATTGGGAACTATAATGGGACTGTTTCGAGTTTGCTTTTTTATTAGTGGATTATTAACTGATTCTATGCCTGCCTATGAGCCGGGGACTCCAATAGTTAGTAGTTCTATTTTGTTAAGTTGTGTTACTAGTATAGTGTAGCGTAGTCTAATCTGTTTTTGATAGTCATAGAGAAATAGGTTCACATAGTTTTCTAGCATGCTGTTTCAATGTTTCCAGTTATGAGATCGTGAGTCATGTGAGTGAATGATGCTAATTTGAATAATGTTGGTAAATAATATTAGGTCCCCAAATGTTAGTGATTAATGTTGGTTTTAATTGCAATAGTTGTAAAAACAAGTTCCAAATGGTTATGAATTTCATGTAGTTAATTCTGATAGTCTAGTTCATCTAATAATGTTAATTCGAAATAGCTCGAGAATGGTTAGTTTGGTTCGTTGTCAAATTCAATTTTCTCTTTTAATTGTCAACTTTAGTAATATTCATCAATAAATAAAGGAACAAGAAAACTAATCATGAGATGAAAATGCAAGAGGACGTTAAATGAATTGTTAGCCCGTTAGCCCAGGGACTCGAGCTTTCGATATCCAGGCGTCTCGTTAAGCTTGTTCGTTGTGGATTGGCCCCCAAGGACCACTCATCAACAATTGGGCCCAATTTTTTGATTTTGATATATAGTTCAACGTAGTATAAGCTTGGGCTTTCGAGTTTGGTAGCGGGTGCAAATTAAGAGGTTTCTCTCTTTTGTTTTGGATCCGGACGTGAACTTGAAGCTCAAATTTTATATTATTAATTAATTAGGATTTTTACTCCATTAGAGACAAAGTTAATAGAAAATCGTAGTTGCTTTAGGATTGGCCTTTAAACAATAAATGAGACGAGCCTCGCCAAACCAAACACATAAATTGTGGGGCCCTCGTTAAATGTATACTAAAATACTTATATTTCGGGGCGGGCCGTTTAGCGAATTTCGCGGCCATCCCTAAAGATAATAATGCGTTAGTCTCTTTAGGCGAGTGTTTAATAGTTTTACCTCCTTAAATTCGGGTGTGCATTTCATGTGACCCAAATCAAAATCCCAAAACATTGAATAAGAATGTGTCAAGGATCCGGGTACATTTCATGTGACGTGATCCAAAAACACGTTCTTAAACGACGTTCACTTTCGTACACATTGACTAAAAGCGGTAAATAATTCTAAAATTGCACTATAAGTTTTGACCTATATCAAAATCAGATAAACAAGCCAAATATGACAGTTGAGCGACCGTGCTAGAACCACGGAACTCGGGAATGCCTAACACCTTCTCCCGGGTTAACAGAATTCCTTATCCGGATTTCTGGTTCATAGACTGTAATACAGAGTCAACTTTTTTCCTCGATTCGGGAGTCAAACTGGTGACTTAGGACACCATAAATCTCTCAAGTGGTGACTCCAACTCTTAATAATAAATCCCGATTCGGTTGCCCTTTAATTGTAAAAACTCCCTTTATTACATGCTCCACGGGGTGTAGTAATGGAAAAAGGAGGTGTGACACTTGTTATCATCATAATTTGGACTGATTGCCATGTTTGGGCCTCGTGCCAACTATGTGAATCCTTCAGGGTTTGATATCGCTGTTTTCGCATTATTTTTACATACTATTTGATCTCGGTCTAGTGTTTTAATGCTGTTTTGCAAATTCGGCCATTTTTCACGATTTGAAAACTTAAATGATACCTTACTGACATTTTTAACTGAGAACTGTTATTTGAATAGTATCCTAGTGGCTTATGTGCATTTCTGGATTGAGCATGGATCAGGTTACGCACCGCAGTAGTGTTATATGTGCATCTCTGGATTGAGGATGGATCGGGTTGCACACCGCAGCTGTGTGATATTGATATTGCGCTTGGGCTATAGCAGCCCATTCGAAGTCTGAACCCCCATAGTGAGCGCGGGTACCCAAATGGATCGGGTTGTGTGCCGCAACGACCATGTGCATTGCATTGCATTCATGCATTGGTTCCTCTTTGTACTACGTGGCATGATATTCAGCACTCTCATATCATTGGCATCCATGCTATTTCTTGCACTGTTACCAGATACCCTGGTGTTAATTATTAATGGAGTGTTGTGCCCGAGGGGCTGACTTATGTACGGACTTGCACTATCTGATTATGCATTCATTTGCTTGACTGTTGGGAAAAGGATATTTTCAAAAGAGGTTTTTTAACTGAGCCAGATATTTTCTAAAGGATTTTCACGGATTTACTGTTTTCTCAAAGGGTTGTGTTGGCCCATATTGCATGATGGATTGTTCTTATGTGATTTCTTGCCGCTCAGTTATTATTTATTCTTATTACTCACTGAGTTGGAGTACTCACTTTACTCCCTGCACCTCGCATGCAGTTGCACGTATTGTTCATCCGGTAGCGGGTTATTAGCGGATGAAGGTATTACTATTGTAGTCGAGCAAGGTGGCCGCCAGCGTTCGCGGCACCAGACTTTATCTTTTGATTTCAGATTTTATTTTGTATATTATTATTGGCCCAGTAGTGGTGTTCAGTCTTCTTTAGATGCTCGTGAATTGTGACACCCCGACCGGACTGTGTTGGGTGGTAAATATCAGTTATTAGGGTAATTAAGTTGTATTATTCATTCATTTATGTTTATTAACTGTTAAAAAAGGGCATTGTTGTTCTGTTGGATGGCTTTGTCTTCACGAGAGGCGCCATCATGACCGGGTTTGGGAATTGGGTCGTGACAAGTTGGTATCAGAGCCTAGGTTACTAGGTCTTACAAGTCATGAGCAGGTTTAGTAGAGTCTCGCGGATCGGTACAGAGACGTCTGTATTTGTCCTCGAGAGGCTGCAGAACCTTTAGGAAAACTTCACTTTCTTGGAATTCTTTTCGTGTGTACTTGATTCAGCTTGAGATATAACTCTTGAAATTTCTTCCTCATGTCTGTATGCGCACATGAGCGCTCAGTATTATTTGTGCCTTGATGGTTTGTGATTTTCGCGATCGAGGGGTGAGATGTGATCTTCGTGAGTATGTTGGGCCAGTCTGGAGGACTTGAGGCAGGATCTTTGCCAATGGCTTGAGCAACGAGGTGCTGATTGTGTGAGCAAGTGTTTTGAACTTGTATGTTCGGTATTGTCCCTATTAGCCGAAATGGCGGTTGGATATCCATGTGATGAGTATGTTGGTACTGCGAGATGTATCTATGTGATCTTGGTAGTGATGAAGGAGTCTGCTGAATGATAGATGAGGTGGTAAGTGTTCGATTCCTATTGTGATCTGTTGTGTAGCCCCGAGTTATGGGCGCATGAAGAATATTTTTGTGTCTCCTAGTTGGGAAGTGAAGTACATTACGTGTAGCGGTATGAGTTCAGACTCAGGAAGACTAAATGGTTGTGTTATGTGTATGATGGTGGAAGGTGTGCTGAAATACTAAATTGAGGCGAAGCGGGTGGGTTTTGTGACGACCCAAAGGGTCATCTCCTGTTTTCTCACTCGTTCCGTGCTTTTGAGGCCTTAAAAAAACCTTATTTTTACTTGCCTCGATTTGCGTATGCAGTCCGGGTGCGTAGCCGGAAAGCTTTCATGTTGAAATATGTGAATTCTGTGAAAAATTTAAAGAATTTAGATATTAATATGATTATAGTTGACTTTGGTCATCATTTTTGGTAAATGGACCCGGGCCCGAGATTGGATGGTCCCGGAAGGTCCGTAGAAAAATATGGGACTCAAGCATGTGCCTGAAGTCGAATTCGGAGGTCTAGAGCCCGAGATATGAATTTTTCCGTGAAATTGTTTTTCTGAAATTATTAAGGAAAATGGAAATAAAAATTGATTAAAGGACTATGGTATCAGGCTCGTATTTTGGCTTTGACGCCCGATACAAGTCTTGTATATTGTTTAATCGCTTTATGTGAAGTTTGGTCAAAATCGGACGTCGTTTGACGTGTTTCAGACTATAAGTTCGAAGTTTGAAAGTTCATGAAGTTTAAAAGAAAAATCATGTGTTTTGAGGCTTGATTCTATGTAAATGATGTTATTTTGGCGATTTGATCACGCGAGCAAGTTTGTAGGATGTTTTTGAGGTTGTGTGCATGTTTGGTTTGGAGCCCCAAAGGCTCGGGTGAGTTTTGGATAGGCCACGAGTTGCATTTCTCATGTTTTTGAAAATCTGGTACGCTGGCTTCTGTGATCTTCACAAATGCGAAGATGGGGCTCGCAATTGCGAACATTGAATCGCAATTGCAAAGCTGGGGATTTTTGCATAGGATCGCAAATGCGATCTTCTTCCTCGCAAATGCGACTTAGGGGAAAACTGGGCCAGATCGCAAATGCGATCAAGGCTTCACAAATGCGAAGTCCGCACCCATGCCCAGTGTTCGCAAATGCGAAGCAAAATATCGCAATTCCCAAGCCTGTGTTTTTCGCAATTGCAAACCTAGATTCGCAATTGCCGTATCCGCAACCCATCAATTTTTATACATAGTTGAAATTTCATCACTTTTCACCATTCTTTCAAAACCCAAACACCATAGGCGATTTTTCAAGAGTAAAATTCATCCCAAATCACTTGTAAGTTGATTTTTATTCTATTCTTTCAATCTTTAACATCATTAAACACGTTTTCCACTTGAAATCAAGGATTTTCATGGGTGAAATTGGGATTTTTGGGTAGAGGATATATTTAACGGTTCTGCATTTTGACTCGTATTTATCAGACAGACTTCCGCTATTATTCTCATTAGAATTAATGTTTTATATTGATGCTATAGACTGTTAAGATAATTGTTATATGATGAAAAGGTAAATAAGCTGTCCTGCCTAGCTACCATGAGTAGGCACCATCACGATCCCGATGGTGGGGAATCTGGGTTGTGACAAGTTAGTATCAGAGCACTAGGTTACATAGGTCTCACAACTCACGGACAAACTTAGTAGAGTCTGAGGGGTAGGTACGGAGACGTCTATACTTGTTCCCCAGAGTCTATTGAGTTAGGAAAAATCTCTCATTTGTTCTTTCTTGTCGTGCGATTTGGTTTCTCAAATGTTGATTGGATTTCTATTCTGTTCTTTTGCAGATGGAGAGAACACGCTCTTCCTCATCCACCGATCAGCAGTCCGAGCCCCACGCAGCTCCCATTAGAGGCAGAGGACGTAGCCACGCTAGGGGCCGAGGTAGGGGCAGGGCCCAACCACCACCAGCAACACCAGTGGCAAACCCTCAGGTTGGCCTTGACGAGGAGGTTCCGACCCAGCCGAAATAGTTCTGGTGGGCCCAGCTCAGGTCCCAGAGGGGTTTATTGCTACCCCAGTTCTTCAGGATGCCTTGGTCTGGTTGGTTGGCCTTATGGAGAGCGGCACCCGAGCAGGATTACTTCTTGCAGCAGCAGCCACTTCCCAGGCTGGAGGAGGAGCCCAGATTCCTACTGCACGTACTCTGGAGCAGGTAGCTCCCCAGACTCAGGTTCCACTGGTTCAGACAGCTGCGGCAGTTTAGTCGGGGGTAGTTACATAGACCGGTGATGGAGCGGCTATGTCCGCAGATGCTTTATGGATGTTGGACAGATTCACCAAGCTCTTCACTACTTCATTCAGCGGAGCTTCTTCTAAGGACCCCCAGGATTTCCTATATAGCTGCCACGAGGTTCTTCGGAACATGGGCATTGTGGAGTCCAATGGAGTTGATTTTGCGACTTTTCATTTATCTGGATCTGCCAAGACTTGGTGGAGGGATTACTGTTCAGTCAGACCAGCAGGGTCACGGCCTTTGACTTGGGATCAGTTCTCGTAGTTGTTTCTAGAGAAGTTCCTTCCCGTTACTCAGAGGGATGCTTATCGGAGGCAGTTTGAGCGCCTCCAGTAGGGGTCTATGACGGTCACCCAGTATGAGACCCGGTTTATCGATCAGGAGGCAACTAATGTGGCCCGGAGGATCGAGATGGTTCTACCATAGTGGAGTAGTTATAGGGCAGACAAGAAGCCCCGTCACTCTGGTCGATTCGGTGGTGCCTCATCTGGAGGCAGGGATTCTTATGATAGGGGCCAGTCTTCCAGGACTTTTCCGTCAGCCCTCCAGGCTTCACAGGGTGTCTCAGGTGATCGTGGTTTTTGTGGGCAGTATTCTGATCAGCAACCCATCAGTACACAGCCTCTTTAGAGTGTTCATGGAGGTCATTCGGGCCGTCAGGGCCAGTCTCATCGTACAAGGGGATGTTATGAGTGTGGTGAGTATGGTCACATCAGGAGAGCTTGCCCGAGATCGAGGGGTACACAATCACAGAAGCAGGGTCCTCACCTTATGATTCAGGCACCAGTTGACCCACAGCCTGCCCAGCCAGCCAAGGGCGGGGGTAGGGATCATAGAGATGGAGGTCACGATCGTAGAGGTGGAGGCCGTGCCGCTAGAGGAAGGGGCCAGCCGGTAGCCGATCGTCCCAGAGACATGGTTCAGGGAGGTATGGCTGAGCCCCGGTTTTATGCTTTGCCAACCAGGCCGAAGGCGGAGGCGTCAGATTATGTTATTATAGGTACTATTCTGGTTTGTGATAGAGATGCGCCAATGCTATTTGACCCTAGGTCTACATATTTGTATATGTCTTCCTATTTTTCACCCTTCCTGGCTATGTCTAGTTATGCTTTGGACATTCCTGTTTATGTGTCTACACCGGTGGGTGACTCCATAGCAGTCAACCGGGTGCATCGTTCCTGTGTGGTTGTGTTTGAGGGTCTTGAGACCCGTGTTGATCTACTACTATTAGATATGGTGGATTTTGATGTTATATTGGGGATGGATTGGTTGTCCCCGTATCATGCCATCTTGGATTGCCACGCCAAGACAGTGACCATGGCCTTGCCAGAATTGCCCCGACTAGAGTGGAAAGGGACCTCAGGTCGTGCCACTCGCCATGTTATTTCCTATGTTAAGGCTCGACGCATGGTCGAGAAGGTTGTTTGGCTTATCTGGCATATGTTCGCGACTCCAGCGCAGAGGTTCCTTCTATTTACTCGGTTCCTATTGTTCGAGAGTTTCCCGAGGTTTTCCCTTCAGACTTACCGGGTATGCCGCCCGACAGGGATATTGATTTCTGTATTGATCTGGTTCCGGGCACGCAGCCCATTTCTATTCTGACGTATCGCATGGCCCCGCCAGAGTTAAAAGAGTTAAAGGACCAGTTGCAGGATTTACTAGAGAAGGGTTTTACCAGGCATTGTGTTTCTCCTTGGGATGCGCCGGTGTTATTCGTGAAGAAGAAAGATGGTTCGATGCGGATGTGTATTGATTACCGATAGTTGAACAAGGTGACGATAAAGAACAAATATCCACTACCGAGGATTGATGATTTGTTTGACCAGCTTCAGGGAGCACGGGTGTTATCAAAGATAGACTTGAGATCTGGCTACCATCAGCTAAGGATTAGGGCGTCTGATATCCCTAAGATAGCATTCCGCACTCGGTATGGGCACTACGAGTTTTTAGTCATGTCATTTGGGTTGGCCAATGCCCCAGCAGCATTTATGGAGTTGATGAACCGAGTGTTCAGGCCTTATATAGACTTGTTCGTGATAGTCTTTATAGACGATATTCTGGTGTACTCCCGCAGCCGGGAAGAGCACGAGAAGCACCTCAGAGTGGTTCTCCAGACTCTGAAGGACAGACAGTTATATGCTAAGTTTTCGAAGTGCGAGTTTTAGTTGAGTTCGGTTGCATTTCTGGGTCATATAGTATCAGCAGAGGGTATTCAAGTGGACTCAAAGAAGATTGAGGCAGTCAGGAATTGGCCTCGACCAGCTTTAGTGACCGAGATTCGGAGTTTCTTGGGGCTAGCAGATTATTACCGTCGGTTCGTAGAAGGATTTTCGTCTATTGCAGCCCCGATAACAAGATTGACCCAGAAGGGTGCCCAGTTCAGGTGGTCAGATGAGTGTGAGGTGAGCTTTCAGAAGCTCAAGACAGCTCTGACTATGGCACCGGTAATGGTTTTGCCCACGTGTTCAGGGCCTTACACCGTCTATTGTGATGCTTCCTGTATTGGGCTTGGAGCAGTATTGATGCAGGATGGCAAAGTTATTGCTTATGCTTCGAGACAGTTGAAGATCCATGAGAAGAATTATCCGGTTCATGACTTAGAGTTGGCAGCGGTTGTTCATGCTTTGAAGATTTGGAGGCATTATCTATATGGTGTGACGTGTGAGGTGTACACGGATCGCAAAAGCCTTCAGTACTTGTTCAAACAGAAGGAGTTGAATGTGAGTCAGATGAGGTGGTTAGAGTTGTTGAAAGATTATGATGTTACTATCTTATATCACCCGGGTAAGGCCAATGTGGTGGCCGATGCATTGAGTAGGAAGTCTGCCAGCATGGGTAGTCTTGCCTATATCCCGGTCAGCCAGAGGCTGCTTGCGTTAGATATTTAGGCCTTGGCCAATCGATTTGTGAGATTAGACATTTCTGATCCAAGCAGAGTATTGGCCTGCAAGGTCGCTCGTTCTTCTCTATTGGAGCGTATCCGTGATCGGCAGTTTGATGATCCCCATTTGTGTGTCCTGAGAGACACGATGCAGCGTGGAGGTGCCATGAAGGTGACCTTAGATGATGATGGTGTTTTGAGATTGCAGGGGCGAGTTTGTGTGCCCAATGTTGATGGGATTCTAGGGTCGATCTTAGTGGAGGCCTGTGAGCACGTGATTTTTGCTTCACGAAAACTACTCCAAAAGAAATCAAAAAAATAAAACAAATTTCCTTTGTGTACAATTTTTGAGAATTTGCGTGGCATTTTTGGATAATTATTTGTATTTTTGTCTGTGAATATTTATTTTATTTTAATTAATTAAAAATACAAAAAAATATATTGCATGCACATTTAGGATTTAATTATTAGGAATTAATTTAACCATATTTGGTTTTAAAAGAAAAAAAATCACAAAAATATGTATTGTTTTATTTTTATCATTTAATGTCTGAATTATGTGATTGTGTTTTAATTGGTGTTTAATTGTAGGTGTTAATTATTATTAAGAGTCAATTAACATTTTTAAGCTAATTTTGATTTTGATTTAATCTAGGATTTTTGTTTATAAATTAGGAATTAAAAAGTAAAATAAGAGGAAAAAAAGAAACATGAAAATGAGAACAAATCGGAACTGGCCGTTTTTTTGACCAAAATCAGGTCCAAATCATCCCATTTACCCAGTCCATTTGGCCAGGCCTCCAGACATCCCAAATGATGTAGCTTCGTCGCTTTCAATCAGTGCCGTTGGATTAAATCAATCCAACGGCCAAGATCATGTCTCCCTTACCCATTCCCTGGCCCGACCCGTTACTCGGTTCAAACAGACCCCCTACTTAAACCAAACGACACCGTATTTTTTAACCACCATGATCCTAGCCATTGATCTTAGCGGATCTAATGGCCATGATCATTTCCCCCTTTGGTATTAAACCTAAATCCATTACCCACCCCCCTCCCATAGCCAAAACACCCTATCGTCTCTCTCAAACTCAGAGACGAACACCCCCATGAAACCCTAGCCGCCACCCCACCCTCTTTCCTGAAACCCGACGGCCTGAGGTCCGCCGGCCACGAAACTAACACCCTTTGACCTTCTAACCACCCTTAACCCAAATCTACACTCTATTAACCTCAAATCATCCTATAACTTCTCGAATATTCGAGCAAACCCTAGACCTACCCAACCAGTCCCAAAATCACACCACTAAGACACCTGACCTACATCGTTCCTAAACCACCATTGGTTTCGTTCGAATATCGTTGGAACTGTTTGAATCCCGAATCGAACAAAAAAGAACCCTAGAAGCCAAGAGTTGGAGCTTGTCCGAGATTAGGGTAATTTGAGGTCGTTAATCGACCTTAGTCGAGTATTCTCAATCGAGAACACTCGATTAAGGTCCGTTTGACCTTAAAAAATTCGAGTCAACATCGATGAGAGCAGAGTCCATTTGGTCTGATTCCGAGGTATTTCTTTTATTTTCCATTTTTTGTTGTTGTTTACCTGTTCAGTTTTCGTTGTAATTCATTTTGTTCAGTATTTTTCTCCTTCTCATCAGACCTTTTATTTGGTCCAGTTTCATCATAGTTTCTGTTTGTTGTTGATTGTCACTGTTATAATTGTTGAATCGATTTTAATAGCTTCGTCGATTAGTTAGTTTCTTGATAGCTCCCTGTTTTGTTCAAGACCACTCGAATCTCCTGTACCCCTCCCAATTGTGTCAAACCGTATGGCCCAAATCACCTATTTGTTTATTTTATCCTGAATGTTTGTTTCTATCTTTGTTGTCTATCCTTTGAGTTTAGTATACCACAGTGTTCCTTGCTCGTGTTTAGGTTTAATGTGGATTTGTGTTAATTCATCCCCATGAATCATTGAATCTTTCGTTTGTTGTAATGTTGTTTGATCTAGTTTAAGTTCAATGTTCGTTTGAGTTTGCTGAGTTAAATAACAGGTTTAGGGTCTGATAGGAATTGAACCTGAGATCACCTTTGAGCCTTAGTTTGTTAAGTGTTAGGTCTCCCCCTTAAGAGTATTGGTTATAGCTGATAGGGTGCAGAATCAGGAGTAGGGTAAATCACAGGGGTTTTCAAGGGTATTTTGGAGAGTCTGAAAGTTTGAAGATGGTTCAAACTTGAGTGGTCTGCAGTAGGGTGCTAAGGTGACTATTAAACCATTATTTTATCTATTAGTGGTGGTTTGGGAAACATAAGGGCATGGGATGGTAATTGAATATTATAATAAGCCCATAACCTTTGAATAAAGAATAGAGGGGGACACATAATAGTGCGGAACAAGTAACTTAAAAGAAAACAAAAGACACTTAGGAGTGGGGTGTTAGAAGGGATGGGAAGAATGTTCTTGATTAGTTTGAGGTTTAGAAAGTTGTGTTTCAGCAGGTCTGTTTTTGGATATAAATAGGGCAAGTCTAGACAGATTGAAGGGCTGGCTTTTGAATTCAAAAAAGGTCAGATATTGAGAGTCTAAAAAACTGAAGAGTGAGGTTTTCTTTCTACTGCTGAAAATCAGTGTTAGTACTTTCACTGTTTCATTGTAATTCAGGTGGTTTCTGGTTTGATTTTAAAGGATTTGGGGTTTCAATTAGTGGTTGGTTATGTTTGGTGTTTGCTGCTGGTATTTCTGGAATTAGTCAGTTGAGAAATCAGTTAACAAAGAGTGGAGTTCTTGAGAGTTGTTATTCTTTGAGAGTTTAAAGAACAAAAAATCAGAAAACACACTGTTTCATTGCATCTCTTGGTCAAGTCTGTTTGTTTGGTGTTGCTGTTGGTATTTCTGGTTGGATTTTGCTGGGTTTCTGGTCTGTTTGTGTTGATGTGGATTACTGCTGTATTGGCTGTTTGAAGTTGGTTATCTGTTGTTGTTGCCTCTGTTGTGCTGTGTTATTACCTGCTGTTGATTCCTCCTTCTCTTCGTATTTTCCATTATCTAGGTACACACATGAATTCAACACTTATGTAACTTGGAGATTGAGCATGAAATGAAAAATATTTGGGCATTTAATTACTGTATGTTGTATTTGTTAAGTAGATGTAAATGATAAGTATCATGTAGTCAACTTTGACCCTTAATTCAATGAAGTGCCGACTGTTAAGTTTGTACCTAATTGGGACTGTTTTAAAACTTTAATTCGTAGTTATCAGCTGTAGATTCAATATAGTTAGTACTCATTTTATGCTCGGGCATTTGCCTGTTTACAATTTTTAAAAAATCAGAAATAGTTTACACTTGCAATCAGGTTGAATTCAGTTCTTTGAGTATATCATTTTAGGACAAGCATTGACAATTCTAGGTCAGTGATTAGTTTAATTTTCCATCTTAGCAAATAGGTTGAATGTGGGAAACGGGTTAGTAGGTTCTCCATATGGTAAATTTGGAAAATAGAATATTGATACACGTGAGTTCCTAAGAATTAAAAGTGATTAAGGTATAGTTATTCCAGTCATTTCGAAACCAATTCACCAGCTTTGTTAATTGATAATTGTTTAAGATGTTTTACAACCAAGGTGTAATTAGTCAAGAGGAATTCCTTGTTTAGAATTAATTAATGTACTGAAGTCGAAATACTTCATGTGAGTTCGATCTCGGATCGAGGCATCACAGCCACCTGGGCTTCCCTTTCGATTACACCAGGCGAATTCGATACGGGTTTAAAGCACCCCAATTGTTCGGGCCTACTCACTGGCGATTGGGCCCGATTTAAAGATTTTAACGTGTTGTTTAGCATAGTATAAGTTTGGGCCTTCGAGTTAGGTAGCAGATTTAAATTAAAAGGTTCGACCTTTTGTTTGGATCCGGACTTGAACTTGAAGCCCGATTTTGTAACATTAATTAATTAGGATTTCCCCTTTATTTTTAGAGACAAAATAAAATAGAAAAATCATAGTCACTCTAGGATATCCTTAAATAAAAAGGAGACGAGCCTCNGTAACATTAATTAATTAGGATTTCCCCTTTATTTTTAGAGACAAAATAAAATAGAAAAATTATAGTCACTCTAGGATATCCTTAAATAAAAAGGAGACGAGCCTCTCCCAAATAAAGATGCATAACTGCGGGGCCCTCAATAAGTGGTTATAATAATTACTTAGAATTCGGGACAATCCGTCTAGCAAATTTTCACGGCCTTCCCCAAAAGAATAATAACGTGTTAGTCTCTTTAGGCATATGTTTAATAATTCTACCTTCTTAAACTCGGGTGCACATTTATGTGACCCAAATCCAAATCTCAACGGAGTCGAAATATGTCAATAACCACGGGTTCATTGATGTGACGTGGGTTGAGATGTGTTTTTCACGATGTTGCAATTCTTGTAAAATAATAATAATCAAAAGCGGTTAAAAGATAAAAATGCACATAGGTTTGAACATGTACTAAAATCAGACAATTGAGCCGAAAATAACAGTTGAGCGACCATGCTAGAACCACGGAACTCGGGAATGCCTAACACCTTCTCCTGGGTTAACGGGATTCCTTATCCGAATTACTGATTCGTAGACTATACTTTGGAATCAATTTTTTCCTCGATTCGGGATTCAAACCGGTGACTTGGGACACCATAAATCTCTCAAGTGGCGATTCCAACTCTTAATAATAAATCCCGTTTCGAATGTCCTTTAAATGGAAAAACTCTCTTTATCGCATCCTTTGCAGGGTGCGGTAGCGTAAAAAGGAGGTGTGACAAGGCCCATAGTTCTCGGTATTCTATTCACCTGGGCGCCGCAAAGATGTATCAGGACTTGTGACAATATTATTGGTGGCGTAGGATGAAGAAGGATATTGTTGCGTATGTGGCTCGGTGTTTGAACTGTCAGCAGGTCAAGTATGAGCATCAGAGACCCGGTGTCTTGTTTCGGAGGATTGAGCTTCCCGAGTGGAAGTGGGAGAGGATTACCATGGATTTCATTACTGGACTTCCGTTGACCCGGAAGAAGTTTGATGCCATTTGGGTCATTGTTGATAGGCTGACCAAGTCAGCCCACTTCATTCCAGTAGCAGTCTCCTATTCATCCGAGAGGTTAGCGGAGATTTATATCCGGGAGATTATTCGCCTTCATGGTGTACTGGTATCCATCATTTTAGATCGGGGTACACAGTTTACCTCGCGCTTCTGGAGAGCGGTTCAGCAAGAGTTAGGCACACAGGTTCAGTTGAGCACATCGTTCCATCCTCAGATGGATGGTCAGCCCGAGCGGACTATTCAGATTTTGGAGGATATGCTCCGAGCTTGTGTCATTGATTTTGGAGGCTCGTGGGACCAGTTTTTGCCTTTGGCAGAGTTCACCTACAACAACAGCTACCAGTCCAGCATCTAGATGGCTCCATATGAGGCATTGTATGGTAGGCGATGTCGGTCTCCAGTCGGATGGTTTGAGCAAGTAGAGGCTCGGTTATTGGGTACAAACTTAATTCAGGGGGACTTAGATAAGGTCAAGATCATTCAGGAGAGGATGCGTTGAGCTCAGTCTAGGCAGAAGAGTTATGCAGACCGTAAGGTCTGAGATATAGATTTTATGGTTGGTGAGCGGGTATTGCTCTGGGTGTCGCCTATGAAGGGCGTGATGAGGTTCGGAAAGAAGGGCAAGCTCAGCCCTAGATACATTGGTCTGTTTGAGATACTTGATCGAGTGGGAGAGGTGGCTTATAGACTTGCATTGCCACCTAGCTTATCAGTCGTGCATACAGTTTTTCATGTATCTATGCGTCGGAGGTATCACGGCGATCCTACACATGTGTTAGACTTCAGCACTGTCCAATTGGACAAGGATTTATCTTACGAGGATGAGCTAGTAGCTATTCTAGACCGGCAGGTCCGTCAGCTGAGATCTAGGAGTTTTCCCTCTATTCGTGTTCAGTGGAGATGTCAGCCCCCTAAGGCCTCGACCTGGGAGTCCGAGTCTAATATGCGGAGCCGTTATCCACATTTGTTCCCCGACTCAGGTACTTCTTTCTTTTGTCCGTTTGAGGATAAACAGTTGTTTTAGAGGTGGAGGATGTGACGACCCAAAGGGTCATCACCTGTTTCCTCACTCGTTCCGTGCTTCTGAGGCCTTACAAAAACCTCATTTTTACTTGCCTCGATTTGAGTGCGCAGTCCGGGCGCGTAGTCGGAAATATTTCATGTTGAAATATGTGAATTCTATGAAAATTTTGAAGAATTTTGATATTAATATGATTATAGTTGACTTTGGTCAACATTTTTGGTAAACGGACCCAGACCCGGACCCGAGATAGGACGGTCCCAGAAGGTTCGTAGAAAGATATGGGACTCGGGCATGTGCCCGGAGTCGAATTCGGAGGTCTAGAGCCCAAGATATGAATTTTTCCGTGAAATTGTTTTTCTAAAATTATTAAGGAAAATGGAATTGAAAATTGATTAAAAGACTATGGTATCGGGCTCGTATTTTGGTTTCGACGCCTGGTACAAGTCTTATATATTTTTTAAGCGCTTTTTGTGAAGTTTGGTCAATATCGGACGTCTTTTGACGTGTTTCAGACTATAAGTTCCAAGTTTGAAAGTTCATGAGGCTTGATTCTATGTAAATGATGTTATTTTGGCGATTTGATCGCGCGAGCAAGTCCATAGGATGTTGTTGAGGTTGTGTGCATGTTTGGTTTGGATCCCCGAGGGCTCGGGTGAGTTTTGGATAGGCCACGAGTTGTATTTCTCATGTTTTTGAAAATCTGGTATGCTGGCTTCTGTGATCTTCGCAAATGCAAAGATGGGGCTCGCAATTGCGAGTTTGCAAATACGAACATTGAATCACAATTGCGAAGCTAGGGATTTTTGCATGGGATCGCAAATGTGATCTTCTTCCTCGCAAATGCGGCTCAGGGGAAAACTGGGCCAAATCGCAAATGCGATCAAATTGACCGCAAAATCGGAGGGGACTAGATCGCAAATGCGATCAAGGCTTCACAATTGCGAAGTCCACACCCAGGCTCAGTGTTCACAAATTCGAACTAAAATATCGCAATTCCCAAGCCTGTGTTTTTTGCAATTGCGAACCTAGATTCGCAATTTCCATATCCGCAGCCCAGCAATTTTTATACGTAGTTGAAATTTCATCACTTTTCACCATTCTTTCAAAACCCAAACACCATAGGCGATTTTTCAAGAGCAAACTTCATCCCAAATCACTTGTAAGTTGCTTTTTACTCGATTCTTTCAATCTTTAACATCATTAAACATGTTTTCCACTTGAAATCAAGGATTTTCATGGGTGAAATTGGGATTTTTGGGTAGAGGATATATTTAACTGTTCTGCATTTTGACTCGTATTTATCAGACAGACTTCCACTATTGTTCTCATTAGAATTAATGTTTTATATTGATGCTATAGACTGTTAAGATAATTGTTATATGATGAAAAGTAAATAAGTTGGCTTGCCTAGCTACCATGAGTAGGCGCCATCACGATCCCGATGGTGGGGAATCCGGGTCGTGACAGGTTATCTCCTGCAGAGTGTTCTTGAGTGGTATAATCCTTATGTGTCCGTCAGAAGATCCCATGTGTAATTAAAAGTTACGTGTTGTAATTTGAAAATTTGGGTCGCTTAAGAGAGTGGACTCAGCTGATGTGGGGATGAATACGAGGTTTGTAGAGGATTTCAGTACCATATGATCTGTGTTTTCATAATCTAGTAGTTGATTTGAGTTTAATCTCAATATAATATTGTGGCATTATTAGAGTAAAAGTATTATGGGTTATAGAATGTGTCCTGATAGATGGCTTCGAGCCAAGTTGGGGAGGTTGCTGTTGATTAGCTGATCGCACGGTTTTGTGCTATGTTGGTTCCGTTTCGAGGTATGCTGGCGGATCAGTCCTGGTTGCAAAAATTGAGTCGAGGATGGCATGAGTGAAGCAAAATTTTGACAAAGGTTATATGGTGCTTTCGTAGATGTGAGAAAATACTAGGATGTCTTGAGCTGTGGTTGACAAAGAATGCTCAGTGTATAGAGAAAGAAAATGGTTGTTTGTATTTGTATGGGATCATGTTTTGCGGTGTCAGGGTGCTAGTAAGGCACGAGTGGTTCTACCGTTAAGTCACGTGATTTGTAGTTTGAATAAGAGTAAATGACTCTCGAGAATGGTTTTAATGTGATCAAGATTTACGTGGGATAACCAGGTGTCTTAAGGTTGTGTATGTGTCTAGGGACTATGTTTTCATTATAAAGGATCAAGACTTGTGGTATCTTATGTTAATTGTGGGATTCTATGTATCAGTATCTGGAAAGTAATGGTAACGAATTTCAGATTCGCAGGAAATTATTTGGGGTAAAGTACTTTGGAATGTGGTATTTCTAGGAACGATTGAGAGAGTATTCAGTGGCCATGGGTCTTGGACAGTGTGGTCTTATGTGCGAGTCTCGTATGTTAAGCCTGGATTGAGGCATTGTGAGGCTACAGCGAGGGAGAAATATCAAGTGGATGATGAATAAAAAGAGAAATTAGATAGATGGAATAGCTTGATAGTAGACCGAATCGGTATGGTAAGGATATGATTAATTCTTCGTATGTATTCGAGGTAATGAGCTTTTACTGGTATTGTACAGCAAGGCTCTTGAGTTCTGACAACTTGCTTAACTTGATTCGGGTAGAAGGATTCAGTCCTGGCAGTTTAGCTTGTGCAATGGAATTGGGAGAGAGAGTTCTTGATGAGTTTTACCGTGGTTTAGAGAAGTATATATTGTCTATGGGCATGCGAAGCATGGAATGTGTAGTGATTTCTCTTCTAGATGGGATTGATGGAGAGTTCTTGACTAGAGGAATACATAGATGTTTGTGGTTTGGAAAAAGGAGATGGAGTTCTCATGTTATCCTAGTATGGTGTAGTATATGCGATATATTATGGAGAATTGGAATTTGTGTGTGTAAGGTTTCGGTTCAGTTTATAATGGAAAGTCATTAAATTCTTAGCAGCACGGGCGGCTACAGGTGATTAAAGAATCGATCTTCATATGACTAAGGAAATGGTATTGCTAATCATAGTGATTTGATGAGGGAATATGTCTCAGAAATAGGGCAATGTGATTAAGTTGATGGCATTTCGGTAGTGTTGCAGCATTTTCTTAGTAGATCGACTGCTGATATTTGAGTTTGTTGATAGCACATGGAAATTTTAGAATATCTTTCGTGGAATGAATGGGTACTTGATGTGTGATATGTATTCATACGGCGGAATGTTGGATCAGGTATAGTGATTCATGTGTTATATGGAGTTGGAGACTGGGAGTTCTCAGATACAGTCTATGTCGTGATTGTGGATCGTGTGTATTCAGCACCGTTTAGCGGCAATTAGGATTTGGAGGCTAGAGTGGATCTTTATTTGCTGATATGTTAGATTTTGGGTGTGATGTTGAAATTCAGGCTGGTTGTCTTAGTGTGGGGTTATTCTAGACTATTGTGCCATGGGCTATGTCGGAAAATGGCACAGGTTTCGTGACGAGGTGCATTAGATTATGTTCTAGCAGAGTGGTTTATATTCCAAGGACCAGCGGATGGCTGGAAAGGATTGACGTTCTTGATTGGGCCTTCGTGATGGATGTCAGTGCAGAGGCTTCTACCATTGATTCAGTTTTGGTATTGAGGGACTTTTCAAATGCGTTTCTGGTGGTCGAGCATGTTGCCGGGCGAGATTGTGGATTTCGGTATTGATTTGGTGTCGGTCGCCGTATCGTACGGCTCCGGCATGAGTTATAATGGTGGAAGAAATAGTCTCAGGCTTCTTGGTATTGAGTTCGTTGGCAGACCGATATGGCTACGCATTTAGCTTGAGTTAGCTTGGTTGACCCTGAGTTGTATTATTGAGGAATAGGTTGAATCTATCTTTATTGAGCCTGCTAGTGATCTGGGGAGATCTATGAGTTGCTTTTTCTGTGTTGTGAGGCGTTATGATTTTCGGACTGTGGGCCCATATAGTGCGGTGCTATCGAGATTCATAGTGGAAGTTGAGTTTTGTAGCTTACAATGCTATAAGTAGATATCATTATGCACTGAGTATGCTCACGACCGATACTCGATATTTTGTTATAATGAGCAAATTTTTCTCGATGTGCATCTCCCTATGTGAGATATTTGTGTGGATCGGGTGGCACGCCACCACAGGTATGTTATCTGGATCGGGTTGCATGCCGCAACAGTGTGATGTTGAGAATAGTTTTCCGTATGTTACTTTGTATGCCTTGCTTCCTGATTTTTGAGGAAAGTCCGTATTGGGTGTTGCTCGGCGAATAGCATATCGGTTGTGTCCTTTCAGGATTGAATGGTGTATATTACACGCTTCACCATGGGTGTGAAGGATTGCTTTGTTTCAGACATTAATTTATCCGTGGCTGTCGATTTTTTATCACAGTGTCATGAGGTGCTTCATGTGTAACAATGTTGGGATAGGATCGCGCATTGTAGCGAGGCTGCGTGGGGTTATGAGCTTTCAGGGTAGATTCATGTTTTCTATTCTATGACGTGAGAGGGGGTCTCAGCCTTGTGTTGTGAGGGTACTGATGAGCTTGACGTACAACTCTTTCGTTTGAGTCAATTGTCATGATTTGAGTATGTTCAGACCATTTCTCGTTGGTGCGTGTATTATGCAAGTTGTGGCTTAGTCCTGTATTGAGGTGTCATAGCAACAGAGTGATGTGTTGGATTCGAGGTGATCGTTGGAGTCATTAATGAATACGAAAAGAGTTGATTTCAGCTTGTTAGAGGGATAATATCGAGGTTTGGTCCAGAAATCTGTTGTGATATTAGTCAAAGGGAAGTGGCTTCATGAATGGTTGATATGAGGAAATAGTTACGGTTTATCGCGTGTTTCAATTTTCATTGGCAGTATATGAAGGTGTTGGACAAAGACTTTAGCTAATAAAAGGTTTTCTATCGGTATTTGGTTGTTGCGGGCAACTGGCTGTGAATAGAAGTTATAGTTTTGAGTGTTTGAATTATGTGGTATGTCATATGATTTCACCTGAGGGTACAGGTATGGTCTATTACAGCTGGTTCGGGCTTATTCTGAGTATAGATGTGAATTCCTGATCTTGTGTTTGATTTCGGAAACTGCAATGTGGTTCTACAGTTATGGTTTAGATGGACTGTGAAATTTCAGCTATATTATGTTATCGGACCTATGTGAGATAGGGTGACGTGGGATCACCCCCTGGGATCACCCCCGGTATATGCTTGGTAAGGTCATTCAGCTATTGGTTGGCTTCTAGTACAACTCTAGGTACGCTCGAGGATGAGCGATTGTTTAAGTTGGGGAGGATGTGACGACCCGACGCGTCGTCTCATGTGTTACTGCTTCGTTTTTCCCGATTATTGCTTCTTAATATTTCATTATCGGTATTTGGTGTGTGAGGGTTGATTTAGATTGGTTTTGATAAGAAATGAGGCATTTAGTCTCTTTAAGGAAGACTTGAGTTGGAAAAGTCAACCGGGTGTTGACTTATGAGTTAGAGAGCTCGGATGTGATTTCCGGCGATTCAGTTAGCTTCGGGAGTTGATTTGTGACTTAGGAGCGCGATCGGAATTAATTTTGGAGGCCCGGTGTAGAATTATGCTTGAATTGGCGAAATTAGTATTTTGGCGAATTCCGGTTGATGGGTGAGATTTTGATCCGAGGGTCGGAATGGAATTCTGAGAGTTGCTGTAGCTTCGTTTGGTGATTTTGGATATGTGTGCAAATTTTCAGGTCATTAACACATTGTTTGGTCTGGTTTTTGATCGAATGCGCATTTCGGAAGTTTTGAAAAAACTTAGGCTTGAATCCGATGTGAATTGATGATTTTGGTGTTGTTTGATGTGTTTTGAGGATTGAAGCAAGTTTGAATAATGTTTTAGGAGGTGTTGGTGCTTTTGGTCAAGGTCCCGGGGGCCTCGGGGTGAATTCGAGTGTCTAGACGAGAGTTTTTGAAGTTTTCTTTAGGTCTGATATGCTGTTATCTGGTATTTCCGCTTCTGCGGAAATGGACCGCAGAAGCGGTTCCGCAGAAGCGGGTAGAAGAGCGCAGAAGCGATTTTGTGTGGGGTTGATGAGCTCCACATAAGCAGACCCTTTTCGCATCAGCGGGTCCGCAGGAGCGAGTGAATAACCGCAGAAGTGGTCTTGGGTGAACCGCAGAAGCGGAGTTCGAGTCGCAATAGCGGAGATTGGGATTTTAAGTAAGAATCGCATAAGCGGATTTTTCGCCGCAGAAGCGGTCCCGCATAAGCAGAAGCGGGACCGCAAAAGCAAAAGTTGATGTGGACAGAAGGGTTTTAAATTTCATATTTCATCCGCGAGCAAGAGGTAGTTTCCACCATTTTTGAACGACTTGGAGAGCTTTGGGCGAGAATTTTTGAGGGTTTTGACTGAGAATCGATTGGTGGTAAGCTCCCTGGCCTAATTATTCGAGTTTATGGTAGATTTATCATGGAAATTAGTGGAAATTCACCAAAATGGGGTAAGTTAGGGCTTGCGAAGTTATGATGTAAAAATAGAATTTGGAGGGTCAAAATGGACTTTGATTTTGGTAAATTTGATATGTATAGACTCGTGGTGAGACGAGGAATCCGGTGATGTAAATTTGTAATTTTTCGAGGAGCAGGCCCGGGGCTCGAGTTTTGCTAGTTTCGAGATTTTTACTATATTTCGATTGTTTTCGATTGGGTATTGCTCCCTTGGCATATTGTAATGTATTCGCTCTGATTTTGGTTAGATTCGACGCGCGTGGAGGCTGATTTGAGGGGCAAGGGCGTCGCGAGCTAAAGATTTCACCGGTTCGAGGTAAGTAATACTTGTAAATGATATCCTGAGGGTTTGAAACCCCGGATTTGCACATCGTAGTGCTGTATTGAGGTGACTTGCACACCAGATATGAGCGTAGGGTGGAGCACCATTGGGGATTGTGACTTGGTCCGTCCCGGTTGTTGATTTTTACTACGTATTTGGCTGAAACTACTTGTTGTGAGCATGTGACTTTTGCCCTATATGAGAATTACTCCCAAAAATTCAAAAATAAAAATAATTTTGTTTGTTTGCAATTGTTGTAAATTTTGTGTTATTTTTCTTGTATTGTTTGTATTTGTTCGCGTATGTTTAGTTGTTAGACTAACGGGGCGGTAACTCATGAGACGACGGGTCGGGTCGTCACATCTTCCCAACTTAAACAAACGCTCGTCCTCGAGCCTACCCAGAGTTGTTCTAGAAGTTTACCAATAGTTGAATAACTTTACCATGCATATACCTGGGGGTGATCCCACGTCACCCTATCTCATATAGGTCTGACAATAAATTGGAACTGAAATTTCATAACACAATCTAGCCCATAACCTTAGAACCACATTTCCATTTCTGAAATCATACACAAGGTCAGGACCACACATCTGTATTCAAAATAAGCCCGAACCAGCTGTAATAACTGATACCTGCAACCTTAGGTGCAATTACATGATAGACCACATAACTCAAACACTTGTGGTGATAACTTCTAATCATAGCAGTGGCACACAACATCCAAATACCGATAGAAAAACTCTTATCAACTAAAGTCTCATCTTAACACTTTTATATACTGCCAATGATAACTAAAATACACAGTAAGCCATACCCATTTCTTAGATCAACCACTCATGAAGACACTTCTTCTTTGGCAAAAACCATAGCAATTTTTTTTTGAGTTGAACCACGATATTATCCTCCCAACATGCTGATATTAAATCTGTTTGCATTCATTATAGATCCCAATAATATCATCTAATCAAGCACAACTACTCTAGCGACATTGACACGTCAATACAGACTAAAGCCACGACTTGTGCAATTCGTGCACCAATAAGCCACAATCCAAACTTACTCAAATCATGAAAATAGCTCAAAAGAAAGAGCTTTACCACAAGCTCACTAGTACCACCACAACACAAGGCTGAGAACCCATCTCACTTCATAGAAACAGAACACCTGAATCTAACCGCGAGGTATTCAGACACTAGTTCACCTAAGACACTCCAGGTCCATGCTCAAAACCATCAACCAAGCGCAATTTGATGTCTAGTACCACAAACGAATCAGCATGCCCACGGGGACGTACATAATACAGTGCCATACCAGTAAGCCTCACTATTGCACCATCCGGTTACCCTAGAAAGGGAAAATACCTCAAAGAAGAGAGCCGCTTTGCAAGTTTCACAAGTACCACCCCAACGATATGCTATGAGCTCGTCAATGACAGTGGAACCAAGATACATGAATAAAATAATAATAACCAGCCCTTCTATAGCTCACATTGACATCAACTTCACGAGCAACTTAGTTGCCAATAACATAATCCACCTGGCACAGTCACAGACCTCCCGTCCAAGCATATCATATAGAAGCAATCCAACAAGTGCACGTGTATATGCTAACTGAAACAAGATTCTCATGCTCCTGGACTGGCATAAATAACACTCTATATCATAGGCATGAGCAAACTGCGTTGTCATAGCTCAAATCAGCAAGTTAACACAGAATTAGTAATTACCAAGTTTGTTCTGAAATTTAGCATCTTGGAAATCTCAAGTATAGTCCAGATAGTTCTCCACAGAATTACGAATAGGAGAAACATTATACCTTTAAACTCAATATCCCACTCTAGGCATATTATAGCCTACACATCTTTCGAGCATGAACATTGGCTCGATGCTTGCACACAGGTTCAAATCTCACATATATTCGCACTCACAGTGCATAGTTATCACCATCAATTAGCTCGACTAGTGCCTCCAAAGAGTTTAGGTAAGACACTCACCTCAAACACGCCACAATCCCGAAATAGTATTTTTTTTAGAATTCCCCGTCTCCAAATTCATAGATCACATAAATCGCTGTAACCGATCACAACCTCAGCACCCAAATGACTGACACATCCCTCAAGTATGATCATCCCGTGATAATTATTTTCAAAATTGTTTTGCGATACATGACAAGATCCAAATATTAGTAGTCGATCAACCAAGTGAGTGCTATAATACCAATAGACATTTGTTGGTTAAAGAAAATAGTGCACACCCTTCTCATGTCTTACCGAGCAGTTATAACATTCATCTAAATACCTGAAACAGACTATTCCATCAAGAATTCGTGACCTTCCCTTTAACAATGAAATGCCACCTTGCACATGAAAATATTAAACATGTACCGTACATCACGTCTATCTTGCCATCTTGTTGTAAACACAAAAATCTCATTAGAATTTCTGGGCTATAGGAAAAATTTCATTCCGTGCAGTTATAAATCTTCTATTTGCTCCCATTTAGGAGGAGTTCATAATATACAATATGTTCTGCGCACCGGTAGAAGATATCTGGCTCGAACCATGGTAAAAACCATCGAGAAAACTTTCAAATTTGTTCGCACATAACCAAGTTATCAATACGCAACAAAGGATACTTGTTCTTTACTGTTACTTTGTTCAACTGCCTACAATCAATGGACATTCTCATTGTGCCATCTTTCTTTTTCACAAATAAAATAGGTGCACCCCACGGGGACATACTAGGCCTAATAAACCTCTTTTCTAGGAGTTCCTGAAGCTGATCTTTCAATTTTTTAGCTCCGCTGGTGCCGTGTGATACGGCGGAATGGAAATGGGCTTGGTGCCTGGCACCAGGTCAATACCAAAATCAACATCCCTTTCCGGAGGCATGCCCAGCAGGTCAGCAGGAAATACATCAAAAAAATCCCTCACAACTCGGACAAAATCAATACTATGAGTCTCAACTCCAACATCACGCACGAAGGCCAAATATGATAGACAAACCTTCCCAACAATACGCTGGGCTTTCAAGAAAGAAATTACTCTACTAGGAACATAATCAGTCATACCACACCACTCGATCCTCGGAACACCCGGAATAGCCAAAGTGACTGTCTTAGCATGACAATCTAGAATAGCACGACACAGAGATAGACAATCCATGCCTAGAATAACATCAAATTCCACCATTCTCAATAGCAATAAATCAACTCGGGTCTCCAGACCCCCAATATTCACAACACATGATCGGTATACACGGTCCACAATAATAGTATCGCCCACCGAGGTAGATACATGAATAGGTAAAGAAAGAAACTCCCGGGGAGGACCCAAATAATGAGCAAAATATAAGGACACATAAGAATAGGTGGAACCGGGATCGAATAATACCAAGGCATCTCTATGGCAGACTGGTACAATATAGCTCTTAACCGTGCAATCAACTTAATTAATAGCAAACTCCCAAACTTGGATCAAAGCCGTATATAAAAACGCATTCAATAAATCATAACGCACAAATCATCTGGAATTTTAACTCTTCTGCAATTCTTAAATTTACTCACACAACAGTTAAGCCCACCCTCTAGGCGACCAAATTTTTCTTTTTAATAAGTCCCAAATTTTTCAAAAATTTCGGCAGAGTCTCCTTTGTAATTGGGCCTATCCACCTGCCAGAGAATCACCAAAACCATCCTAACAACACATCCACAACTTGACAAATTGAGATTAGAAAAACCATCCTAATCTCAATATTACATGTATTATATTATCAAAATTGATATATGGACATGCGTTGCACCTATTTGAATCGTAACACATAGAAAATACCTAACGATCCTCCATTATTGGTCTATTCAACCAAGTAAGAACATTTTCTTTCCTTAATGTTTTCGACCTTCAAGGTGAGCTCTTCGACTCATAGATTTCGTCATAATACATTTACAGAGGCGATCTCAGCTCCCAGACTTACCTAACTAGTACGACAATTAGTTTCCCCTCATAAGCCAATTACCCATTAGCGTTACCTTAGTCAATATCTTTGTATACCTTCCATTGTCATACACATTACGCAATCACTTAATCTTACTGAGTCTAAACTCATACCGTAACATAAAGTTTACTTCACTCCAAATAGGAGACATGAAAAGATTCTCCACGCGCCCATAACTCGGGGCCACACATCCAATCACAATGAAAATCAAATACTTAATAGTTTATCTATCATCTTGTAGCCCTTCCTCGTCACTTCTAAGTCATATATATACATCTCGCAGTACTAACATACTCCTCATGTAGCTATCCAACCATCATTCCCACTAATAGGGACTATACCAGACATATAAGTTCAAAACAATTGCTCGTATAATTAGCACCTCGGTGCTCAAGCCATAGGCAAAGATCCAGCCTCAAGTCCTCCAGATTGGCCTAGCATCAAACTCACAAAGATCATGTCTCGCCCTTCGATCGAGGAATTACAAGCCGTCAAGGCACATCTGATACTGAGTGCTCGTTCGCGCATACAAACACGTGGAAGGAATGGTAAGAGTTACTTTTCAAACTGAATCAAGGACGCACGATAAGGATTTCAAGAATATGAAGTTTTTCCTAAGAGTTCTGCAACCTCTCGAGGATAAATACAAACGTCTCCGTACCGATCCGCGAGACTCTACTAATCGGCTAATGACTCATGAGACCAAGTAACCTAGGCTCTGATACAAACTTGTCACGACCCCAACCCGGTCGTGATGGCGCCGGGCACACTACTAGGCAAGCCCGACCATTTATCAACACTTAACCCACTTAACAGGACAGTCAATCAATAAGCCATTTAAATTAAATACCATAATATACTGAAGAAATATGGAAGTTTAACAAAATACCGAATACAACCCACTGTGGACCCGGTGTCACGACCATGAGCCTCTAAATACAGAGTTTTAATCCTAATACAAGTCTGTCTAAAAGCGGAAAATACAGAATGTAAAGATAGAGATAGAAGGGAGAATCCTCGGCTGCGAATGCCATGCAACTACCTCAAATACTCCTGGAGAATGCCTCTGGAAAGCTGGACTGAGCTCACTCAGTCTGGATATGTCCTAAATATGCACACAAGGTGCTGGGAGTAGAGTGAGTACTGCGACCTAGTGAGTAATAAAAATAAATACAGTCCGAAGATAAGAAAACACAGTAAATGCACAAAGTAAGTTGTAATCCAAATATACAGCAATGTATGGAACTGAACAGCTGAACAACAATTAAAAATACAAATGCATGAATGCAATGCAATGCATATGATGGTACATTCCAGTACCCACTACCACGCGTAGCCCGAGCTAACCATAATCATTTAACGTCGACGGCACTCACTGGGGGTGTGTACAGACTCTGAAGAGGTTCCTACAGCCCAAGCGCAATATCAAGTCATCTCGTGGCATCAATCAAATCCTGGTCAATCATTGTTACCTGACCCATTTACATCATATAGTTCCATTTTTACCATTGTTTTAAGTTCCTGCTGCGGCGCGCAACCCGAGCCACCCATAATGTTTCAAGTCACATCACACAGTGCCATTGTTACCACTGTTTTAAGTCACTACTGCAGCGCGCAGCCCGAGCCACCCATAATCAGTGCAGAAAATATCATAAGCCCTATGGGCATTTATAAAACAGTAGTTCTCAGCCTGAAATAACAGTTGAAATATCATTTGAGTTTTCAAAACTTATAAATATGGCTGAGTTTTCAAAACAGTATTTAAATCCTTGGACTGAAACCAAATGATATGCAAATCATGCTAAAGTAGTAATATCAATCCCCGAAGGATTCTACAAGTCGGCACAAGGACCCAAACATGGCATCCAGCCCAGTAAATATCAATAAAGTATGTGTATCAATCTCCAGTATAGTATAAATATCACGCGGGTTGGACCAAGTCATGATCCCCAATAGTAACCGACCCCGTACTCATCATGGAGTGCGTGTCATGCCTCAATATATCATTACGATGTGAAAGTCCGGGATTTCAAACCCTCAGAACAGCATTTACATCTATTACTCATCTCTAGCCGGCCAAATACTACTCCGCGATGCCCTTTCCTTTCGTATCAACCTCCTCGCGCGTCGAATCTGGCCAAAACCACAACAAAAATACATCACAATAGGCTAAGGGACTATAACCCAATTGAAAAGATTCGAAAAATATTAAAAATCACAAAATTTGCAAAAACCCGAGCCCCGGGCCCATGTCTTAAAATAAGGAAATTTTTACATCAAAATATTCTGTATCTCGTCACGAGTCTATACATACCAAATTCACAAGAATCGGAGTCTATTTGACCCCTAAAATCCCAAATTTAGAATTTCAATCTCAAGCCCTAATTTTCTTATAATTTGGCTATGTTTTCATGGATTTCTAGGATGATTCTTCAATAAAATCATGTATTTAACTCATAAAACTTACCTCCAATCGATCTTAGTTGAAACTCCCTTCAATCTTCGTCCAAAAGCTCTCAAAATGACTAAAAATGGTGAAGAAATGGGGTGTTTTCGCGACTGAAATGTTTCTTTTAAACATTCTGCCCTAGCTACAGTGTTTTCGCAATTCCCAGCATTTTCTTCGCATTTGCGAAGCTACAGTGTTTTCGCAATTCCCACCCCATCTACAGTGTTTTCGCAATTCCCATAATTTTCTTCGCATTTGCGAAGCTACAGTGTTTTTGGAATTCCCAAAATTTTCTTTGCATTTGCGAAGCTACAGTGTTCGCAATTCCCAGCATTGTTTTCGCAATTGCGAGCATACCAGAAGCAGCAGTTTTCCCGACACAAAAATGAGCATAACTTTCTCATACGATGTCCAAATTCGATGATTCTTTTTCCTATGGCTCCGTAATTTCGATACGGATCTAATGGTTCAATAAAAAATTAATTTGGAGCTCATTTGCTTAATGCAGTACCCCTTTATATCCAAAGAAACGACATTGAAACATCAAATAAGAACGTGATCACAACCCGAAACACACTCGAGGCCCCCGGGACCTAAACCAAAAACACCAACACATCCTAAAACATCATCCAAACTTGTTCCAATTATCAAAACACCTCAAAAAACACCAAAACCATCAAATTACATCGAATTCAAGCCTAAGTTCTTCTAAAATTTCTGAAACACATTTTTTTATCAAAAACCCAACCAAATCACGTTCGAATGACCTGAAATTTTGCACACATATCTCAAATCACCTAACGAAGTTACAGTAACTCTCAGAATTCCATTCGGACCCTCGGATCAAAATATCACCTATCAATCGGAAATCGCTAAAATACTAACTTCGCCAATTACCGGACCTCCAAAATCACTTCCGGTCACATTCCTAAGTCACAAATCATCCCCCAAAGCAAACTGAATCATCGAAATTCACATCCGAGCCCTCTAACTTATAAGTCAATGCCCGGTTGACTTTTCCAAACTAAGCCTTCCTTAAAGAGACTAAGTGTCTCATTTCCTTCTAAATTCAACTCGTTCACTCAAGACACTGATACTGAAACGTAAAGAAATAGAAAATAAGGAAAATAGGGCAGTAACTCATGAGACAACGGATCGGGTTGTCACACTATGTCAATCCTTCAGGGTTTGATATCGCTGCTTTCGCATTAGTTTTGCATACTATTTGATCTCGATCTAGTGTTTTAATGCTGTTTTGCAAATTTGGTCATTTTTCATGATTTGAAAACTTAAATGATACCTTACTGACCTTTTGAACTGAGAACTATTATTTGAATATTGCCCTAGTGGCTTATGTGTATTTCTGGATTGAGCATGGATCGGGCTGCGCACCGCAGCAGTGTTATATGTGCATCTCTGGACTGATGATGGATCGGGCTGCGCGCCGCAGCGGTGTGATATTGATATTGCACTTGGGCTGTAGGAGCCCCTCTGGAGTCTGAACCCCCAAAGTGAGCGCGGGTACCCAAATGGATCAGGCTGCGCGCCGCAACGGCCATATGCATTGCATTGCATTCATGCATTGGTTCCTGTTTGTACTACGTGGCATGACATTCAGCACTCTCATTCATTGACATCCATGCTATTTCTTGCAATGTTACCAAATACCCTGGTGTTAACTGTTAATGGAGTGTTGTGCCCGAGAGGATGACTTATGTGCGGACTTGCACTATCTGATTATGCATTCATTTGCTTGACTGTTGGGAAAAGGATATTTTCAAAAGAGGGTTTTTAACTGAGCCAGATATTTTCTAAAGGATTTTCACGGATTTACTGTTTTCTCAAAGGGTTGTGCTGCCCCATATTGCATGATGGAGTGCTCTTACGTGATTTCTTGCCACTCAGTAATTATTTACTCTTATTACTCACTGAGTTGGAGTACTCACTTTACTCCCTGCATCTCGCGTGCAGTTGCAGGTATTGTTCACCCGGTAGTGGGTTATTAGTGGATTGAAGGTATTACTATTGTAGCTGAGCAAGGTGACCGCCAGCATTCGCGGCACTGGACTTCATCTTTTGATTTTAGATTTTATTTTGTATATTATTATTGGCCCAGTAGTGGTGTTCAGTCTTCTTTAGATGCTCGTGACTTGTGACACCCCGGTCGGGCTGTGTTGGATGGTAAATATAAATTATTAACATCATTAAGTCGTTTTATTCATTCATTTATGTTTATTAACTGTTAAAAAGGGGCGTTGTTGTTCTGTTGGCTGACCTTGTCTTCACGAGAGACGCCATCACGACTGGGTTTGGTAATTGGGTCGTGACAAGTAGGTTCTGTACCATCATAATGATTATCAACTACATCTTTACTACTCGGAACAATAGATTCTCTCTCTATGTCCCTTTCATCAGGTTTGACAAGAATCTTCAACAAAGTATCAATCTTTGATCCTAGGACTTTCTTTAAATCCTGTGAAAGATATTAAGTTAAAAAATTAAGGACAGGTAGTCCTAAACTTGAAGTTAAAAGTTCAAAAGTTAAGGACACTTGGTCCTGAAGTTTGAGTTGCATGTTCAAAAGTTAAGGACACTTGGTCCTTAACTTTGAGTTCCAAGTTCAAAAGTTAAAGGACACTTGGTCCTGAACTTCAACTTTCAAGTTCAAAAGTTCTGGACACTTGATCCTGAACTTCAAGTTTCAAGTTCAAAAGTTAAGGATACTTGGTCATGAACTTAGATTCACAAGCTCAAATGTTAAGGACATGGTGTCCTTAACTTAGAATTACAAGCACTTAAATAAATAATATTACCTTGATGTCATTTTAAATCTTTTTTTCTGATACAACTATCTTTTGATTTATTCTAGTAACTTCTGCTTGCATATCCTTTTTAAACTTCTCCGATAATCTCTAAATCAAAAACCATAAAAACAAAAATTTTCATTCAGCAAAAATAATCAAATAAAAAACTAATGCTATTCAAAGACAGAAAATCTACTTTAACAATTGCCTTAAGCAAGGTTTCATAAAATTGTGTGAAGGAAGGCATTGAACTTTGATCTTGAGAATATGGCTCATGCACACTAACATGCTCCGCATCTTCTTCAATAGGAATAAATGGTGACACCTTGATCAACTTATACAACTATTATATAAGAAAAAGTATAAGTATTCAGAACTAAAACACATAAACAAAAGAAATAGATAGTAATCAGATTAACTTACATTTTCATTATGGAAGTATTTTTTACATAGAGAATCACATTGTGGAGACTTCATATCTGAATAACATAACATCCGAGGATACCCACATTCCGTGAAGTTCACAAATTATTTTTCCTGGAAAATTGGGAATACTTCCATAATCCAAACACAAAAAGCGAAAGGGAAGCCAAGTATAGTATAACTGTCCTTCTCTTTCTCTTTTTCATTCTCATCTCATTGGGATTCAAACAACTCTTCAATGATTTTATTAACGTTTCATAACAAAGAGATCACCAGTTGAAAGAAGAGCAGAGTTCATTGTCATCTACAATTTTCATTAGCTGCTCGGGCACATTCCGATTCTTCCGCTTCCCCATCCAAAATAGACTCAACAAAATAAATTATTGCCAACTTCACTGCATCATGATCACTACCTACAAATGATGCAGCATTACCATTTGGGTGACTAGTAAGAAAATTAAACAAATTGCCTAATTCAATTTTATCTTTTCCAGGGAAGTAAACTTTCGAAAGCCTATTCTCTTTTTCACGCAAAACTGTGAAGTCCACTGAAGAAGAAGAATTTAAACCATTAATTATATGAAACGCATCACGTGTAAATTATACTTCATGGTCAAAAACCTTGAATGTCATTGAATTAGGGTTGTTGCTTACAATTTATAAAAGCAACACACAATGAATAAGTTTGAATCAGAACTTCACAATTTCTAATCGGAAAAAGTTTCCGAAAATACCATCCCTCAACTTCTTCCATTACCTTTTCGACAAGAAACTTTTTGTTGTTTCCTTATACTGTAAATCTCCTTTCCAATAGCTATTCGAATTACGCCGAACATCAAACTCAAAAATACGATCTCCTTCCATTAGCACACTACAAAGAAGGAAAGACAACATAAAAAATTAGGACAAAAATCCAGAACCTAAATAAAATGCATCTTAAAGTTAAGGACTTACAAGTTCAAAAGTTAAGGATATTTGGTCCTGAATTTTAAGTTTAAAGTTCAAAAGTTAAGGACACTTGGTCCTTAACTTAGAGTTCCAATTTAAAAAGTTAAGGACACTTGGTTTTGAAGTTTGAGTTTCAAGTTCAAAAGTTAAGGACACTTTGTCCTGAACTTAAAGTTTCAAGTTCAAAAGTTAAGGATACATGGTCCTGAACTTCGACTTCCAAGGTCAAAAGTTAAGGACACTTGGTCCTTGACTTTTATAGAAGCAGAGTTAACTAAAAATTCAAAAACACAGTTAGCTTATGAATTCATACGACTATTTTTATGAAATATCCTTACATAATAAAATATATTGATTGAACTACAAACATATTTCAATACAAAAATGCTCTGAATAACTTCCCAACAAAAATCCGCTCCTTATTCCACACCGAATCAAGTTATAATCAATATTTTTGAAATTTCACACGTACTTGATGTCAAATACATCATTGATCACCATTACAGTTATACAAAAAGTAAAATGCATAAAAGCAAACTAAAATACATACCAGTTCGCTGGCTCGATGTAGAGAAGATGACAAAGGCGAAGAGATTAAGTGCAACAAAATACACGTAGAGAATCGCTGGACAGAAACAAAATCGAACAATGATTCGCATGCAAGGAATGAGACTGATACCGAGAGAGCGAAATTTTGCTTCTAAAATTTTGGCTCTGAAGCGTATAAAGGAAGGGTTTTTGGGAATAAAACAAATAGAAGAAAGGGTAAAAATATCTTTTTATATTAATTTTAATAAAGTAGTGGTTATTTTTGCTCAGCATTAGAATTGGTGGATAAAAAATAGACATCACCTTATTTAGTGGCTATCACATGCCATTTTTTCTTAAACCGAGCAACATGTATGTTATAACCTTGAAATCGCTGGACATTATGGTTGTAGAGTCCACTCACTCTAATTTCATGCGTAGGCCCAATTACACTTGCACATATTGGGTCTAATTTCTAAAAGGGGTTTTGACACGGTTACCCACAAAAATAAAACTATTACCCTTATTTGCCCATTTATTTTTTTACCCATAAACTAATTACATTTCCTACCCATAGTAGGTTTTGTGAGGAATTTTTTCTTTATTCTCCAATTCTTTTTTATTTCTATTCTTCTTTTCTTTTCTTTTCTTTTTTCTTTTTTTCTTTTCTCCTTTTTTCTCATTTTCTTTTTTTTTTCTTTTTTCCTTTTCTAATTTCATTTAACTTCTATTTTTTATATTCTTTTCTCTTTCTTAATATAATTTTATTTACTGTTTTCACTATTTTTTATTATTCTTTTTTTTATATCATTACTAAAGAAAAAATCAAATTGTGTACCAATTAAATGTAGTTAATACAACTAAAAAAATATTAACTAACATATGCTACCTTATAGTATATAGCTACACCAAGAGGGTATACAATTGTACGCAAAGAGTTAATTTTTTTTTAATTCTACTATTAAACAGAAATAATATTAGTTGTCAAAAAAATTTTAAAAAATCTCAAAGGATCTAATTATAAGAGTATACCGTTACATCATATAGTATACTATAATTTTTTTTTTTGCATTTTCAATTTGCTCTTCACGCTGTGTAAAAGCTTAAAAAAAATTAAAAGGGTAAAGACAAGTGAATTTACGGGTAATAAGTATACTATTATAGTATATTATATGCTATTACAACATATTATTACAATATCTTGCATATTATTACAGTATACTATAATAATATATTGTACACTATAATAGTATATTGTTGCAGTATAACTCTATACTTCTATAATATATTCGTATACTGTAGCGGTATACTGTTAGGTAATTGTGTTCCTCTTTGATTATTACAATATATCATTGCAGTATATTATAAAATATAATAGTATACTGTTGCAGTATAGCTATATACTCCTAAAGCATATTGTAGACCGTAGCAGTATATTATTGGACAGCTGTGTTCTTCTTCGATTTTCAGCTAAAAATTTCGATCTCAATCACCTCAAATCAGCTCCAGTTGCTATCAAATTTCATTATGAACTTCTAGAAGGTACTATAAGCAATATTTAACAGTCCACTTTGAAAAATCAGAAATCGTCAAAAATAAAATTGTGCTTTAAGCCCAACAATGATAGATATTCAAATACACATAAGTGTTCAAATGGTTATAGATTTAATTTGGATGGCTAAATTAAATATTCGCACATATTTAGCGGGTTGTCTATGCGTTTGACCTTTTTAAAACTCTAAATTATCACTGATAAATTAAAATGAAAAATCAGCATAGCTACTAAGTACAGAGAAAGCCTACTTTGAAACTTTTTTATAAAAGAACAAGGGGGACATTAACGTTTGGAACCAAACATAAGCTTCAGCCACAAAGGAAAAAAAGAGAAGGAGAAGAAAAAGATGAGGATAAGTGCAGGGCAGTTGTGTAGATGAAGTATGTGGGTAAATACTTTTGGTCGGATAGGTATTTAGTGTAACTAGTTTGAGAGTAGGTAGAAACGGGTAATTATTTTATAATAGGTAGGTATATAGCATAAATTGCTCTTTCTAAAACTCTTAAGCGAGATATGTGGGCTTCCGAACTGAACCCAGCAACATGAAAATCCGAGTAGATTATAATGTATAGGTCTGAATGAAATGATTCTGTTGATTACAAGAGTAGGGATAATCAACAATTAATCATACAACATGTCAAATCTAACATGAATTATAAAATACTATTAAAAGAAATCTAGATATGGTTCTCAATCATACTACATCTCGCGCCAAGGAATATCATTCTAGCTCACATGCCTTTGCATCTTTCCCATTGAAATCTGAATTTTTTGCAGAGAAACAAGCTAACCAAAAGTTCCATGCCAAGTGAAGTAAGTTGTTTATCATGAAATATACTGCTCCATGAAAATATACTAATATTCAGCCAAGTCCAAAATTCGTCCAGGCTTACAAATGGTTATTTCATTAAATACTATGATCACAAAAGTGAAAAATCTAAACAGATCTGCAGAAACTAAATAATGATTCAACTATCTTCAAACTTGAGAACATTTGCTTTAGCCTAAAATGATCAGATAGCTCACAATACTATTCCTAGTCAACAACAACAACAACATACCCAGTAAAATCCCATTAGTGGGATCTGGGGAGAGTAGAGTGTACACAGATCTTACCCCTATCCCGAAAAGGACAGAAAAACTATTTTTAGGAGACTCTCGGCTCAACAGAATAAGCAATAATAATACTATTCCTAGTCGAAATGAGGATTTAAATTAATTCGTATCATGTTTCAAATTACTTCATTGTCTTCAAGCAAACTCCAAATTGAATCAAAATGCACATTCATTACACATTAGACTAGAATAAATCAGAATTAGAGCATATCCAAAAGTGAAACAAAGATTCATCCATTTTTAATCATTTAAATGAAAGCATAATAAAGGGAGTTGGGAACTTACCTAGTTGAAGTAGAAAACACAGTATAAATAGGCCAAATAAAGGCAGAAATCCAAATCCAGATGAATTTTCAGCAATTCCAACAATAAAATCAGCAACTCTAACAGTCATACAACCTTTTTAAACCCAGAAGATGTGGAGCAGAAGAACGGAAGTAGAAACACAACTTGAAATTCTTTTTCTCTTTTACTTTTTTTTTTAGCTTTCGAAATTCCTAGATTAGAGAATTTTTGGGAAGAGGCAGAGTTTTTGTTTTCTGTATCAATGTGTGTCTAGGTCTTTTGGTTATGTCATGACCCAAATCCATTATGATCGTGATGACGTCTAACACTGCTGTCAGGTAAGCTAACAATAATTCATTAATATGACTACTCATTTTAATATTTTGAAATCCAAATTTTTCCTTCAATTAATTAGTAAGAAATACAATTTTCAGATTAAATGAATATATATTCCCAACTACACTACTAATCGACTCATAAGTACCCCGAAAACCAGTGTCACAAGTGCATGAGGATCAAATAGGAAGATAAAATAAAAAATACAGCATCTGTTCGGAATATAAATTGGGAAGGAAAAATATAAATACTCTGAAGGTGACTCTGCTGGCTACGAGTCGTAATATGGAATGCAGTTCACCTAAGTACCCGCATTAAACATGCCTATGCTCTTACAAGGCCAGTAGACATATATATATATATATATATATATATATATATATATATATATACCTGCACAAAAATGTGCAACAAGTGTAGTATGAGTACGTAAATAAATGCGTACCCAGTGAGTATCCAGTCTAACCTCGAAGAAATAGTGACGGGGGATCGACTCCGATACTTATTATGTGTTAACAATAATATACCGATGTTATAATTAAGCATGGATTGTATAAAACTGATATAAACTCAATATCATGAAGGAAGTAGACAATTCTTTTGTTAATAAGAATATTTCCAAATTTATTTTTCATCATTTACCGTTTTTGTCTCGCAGGCCAATGAAACATTATCAATTATTATAAATTTCAAAGCAAACAATTCAATCATGCACAAATCATGCCGAGATCGTACGGCCCGATCCAACATAAATATTTAAATTATGCACTACCGAGGGTCGAACAACACGAACCATAGATGCATCTATCTACTACCAAGGCGTTTGACCTGCTCCACAAAAGAGAAAATGCATCAAAACAACCAATTCAAGATTTATTTAAGGAACAATTATTCAAAGAAATGCCAATTCTCATTAACGATCAAGTAAATAAAGTTTAACATTTATTTTCAATTCCTTTATCAAGTTTTAATATGTTTTAAACAATTAAATTAACAAGGTTGCAAACGTCACAAGTATAATATGATTTGGGTCCTGGACTACCCGGACATTTAAGCATTACAGTAGCTACGCACAGACTCTCAATACCTCGTGCATGCATAGCCGCCCACAAATAGTAGAACATATTAAATTAATTCACCTATGGGGTAAATTCCCTCTTGCATGGTTAGAAATGAGACTTACCTCGCTCCGAAATTCCATAACCGGCTCCCAAGGCCTTCCAACAACTCAAACTGATGCCCAACTCTCCAAAACTAGTTAATAAATGTGCAAATTCGTAAATATATACTCTAATACTCATTATAATCCAAGTTACAATAATTTCTAACTCCACTTGAAAAGTTGATAAAAATCACCCTCGAACCCACGTGCCCGTATTTCGAAAATTTTCGAAGATAAACTTTACCAATAATACGACGAACTGAAATATATAATTTATTCTCAATTCCATGCCCAAATGCGTGGTCAAAATCTAAAGATACAAATTTCTAGTTTTTTCTTCAAAATCCCAAATGTTTTCTACAATTTTTCATGTCATAAATCCATATATAAATCTTGTATTTAACTCACAACTAGTAGAAATCACTTACCTCTTGATTGTGATGGAGCCCCTTTAAAAAATCGCCTAAGTCCAAGTGGGGAATGAGGGAAATGAGCTAAGTATCGACATAAAAAGCCTTTGCTTCAGTCCCAGACGTCGCATTTGCGACATCTCGCTCGCAAATGCGATAGTCGCATTTGCAACAAATGTATCGTAAATGTGAAACCAAGCTATCCCTGCCAAGGTCGCATTTGTGACCAAGTTCTTCGCAAATGAGAAGGTGACAACATCGCAAAAGTGGCCAATTCATTGCAAATGCGAACCCCTCAGAAAATCCCTCCCCCCC